>OZJO01020654.1:0-10951 GCA_900406225.1 Acrobeloides nanus
TCGCAAAAAATCTAAAAAATTTTCGGCCGAGATCCGGACAGAATTGGGGATGTGACTAAAAGGCGCAGCGCAGGTCGCATTTTTAAGAAATTTTTTTCCAAAAGGACCATACCGGCGGTAATTTTATGCGAGAGTAGGGTATGGTTATATAATTTTTGAAAAAATGGATTCCTCGTGGCCAAAAACAGTCTATGTAATGGGAAAATGCTGGTTTACGTGTAAAATCGGCGAGAAATCGCTTATTTTCCCATAAAAAAACCTTTTTTTCAATTCTTGCATCATAAAAAAGTGTAGACAATTTTCTATATGCTCAAAAAAAATTTTACTCAAAAAGATAATGTTTTCGCTAATATATCGAAATTTCAAAATTCAGACGTTTCATTAGTCACCCGTAATCCTTAGCTGAAGATAATCCTCAGCTAATCCTTAGCTGGAGATAATCCTCAGCTAATCTTCAGCTAAGGATAAGCTGAGGATTATCTTCGGCTAAGGATAATCCTCAGTTATCGATATATGGCATAGTCTTTTTGCAGAGAAACATAGAAAAAAAGCGCCGACCATCTAGCCTGGTGGCTAGTGCGCTTTATCTTCAAAATCAAGACCGGGTTCGACCCCGCTCGGCGCCGATTACTTTTTGCAAGGACAATTCATCCAAAAATGGATAAAGACACCATGAATTCGACTATATGGGGGTTTTCGGACTCCAAAAACACGAATTTGAGGTAATTGTTCACTGAAAACTTTATCACAACACTTAAAAATGCGCTATCCACAAATGAAACCTTTCTTATATAGGTAATGTGTTTTTGAGTGTTCTAATAAAGTTTTTAGTGAAAAGAACCTCAAATTCGTGTTTTTGGAGTCCAAAAATCCCCATATAGTCGAATTCATGGTGTCTTTATCCATTTTTGGATGAATTGCCCCTGCAAAAAAGTAATCGGCGCCGAGCGGGATCGAACCCGGCCCTTGGTTTTGAAGAGAAAGCGCACTAGCAACCAGGCTAGGTGGTCGGCGCTTTTTTTCTATGTTTCTCTGAAAAAGACTATAGAAGTTGAGTTAAAGTTATGAGTTCAAGATTAGGTCCTTTTTTAATCCTCTACGATATTTTATTTTTTAAAAACCCTACCTGAGAAAGTGAAAAATAATACAACGAGGCTTAGATTCTTCATCTTTCCCAATTTCTTTTCCTGCAGAACAAAACTGATATTTTATTCTAGGATGGATGATATTTATATTGTTCAAAAGTACAATGTAAGGTGTATGATTTAAGATGTAGGGTGTATGAAATCTTTTATCAACTAAAAATATTGGTTTCAGGGATCCTTGTTTGTGTACTTTTAATCAACTATCCTTTTCTTTTATAGAGAGCAAAGGTTTAATTGTTAAATGATCGCGAAGCGCTGAAGATTCAATAGAAAACATAAGACTAAAAATCATCTGATAGGGCACTTTAACATGGTGATAAAACGATTAGTGCTTTTAGAACTAAAAGTCAAATTAACAAAATATAAGTCAAATTAACAAAATACAAAATATATTCGTCAAATTAACAAAATATAAGATTAAGTTCAAATAAGATCAAATTCCGTAAGAAAATTGAAGCGAATTACAAAACAAACCAACTCTAAAACCCTTTTGAAAACAGCGCCTTTGAACTCGAGGCGTTATTTTCAAGTTTTTATGCAAATTCCTTTTTATTGATTTATTTATTTGAGGTCTTTTTAGAGTGTGAAGAAAGCTTAAACAAGATTTGAATTTTTTTAACGATTTTTCACGAAAATTTCCTATTTTGACTTCTCCGCCGAGGGGACGGACGTAGCAATGGGCCTGAGGGGTGCGTAAAAATGGGTCCTTTCCCCCGAATGCCCGGACCCCCTATTTCAGACCAAGTGACTTGGGCATTGGGGGACAGACATTGGGCCCAAAAGCCTTAGGCATTGGGGATGGATGCCCTAGCCCCAATGCCCAAGGCATTTGGGCCCAATGTCTGTCCCCCAATGCCCAAGTCACTTGGTCTGAAATGGGGGGTCTGGGCATTCGGGGAAAGGACCCATTTTTATGCATCCCTCAAGCCCATTGCTACGTCCGCCCCCTCGGCGGAGAAGTCAAAATAGGAAATTTTCGTGAAAAATCGTAAAAAAAATTCAAATTTTGTTTAAGCTTTCTTCTGACTTGGGCTTTGGGGGACAGACATAGGGCCGATGATTCTGTAGATGGCTCTAAATCTGAAAAACTTTTTTACTGTGCCCTCCTTTGATAGGCCCTGATGCGAAAAGTCGAGATATCGTTTATTAAAATTCCGAAATAGATCTAAAATGTTTTTAAATCATGGACCAAATGATGTTAAAAGCGTGACTTTTAAATTATTTCATCGAAAAACCCCTTAAATTTTACCAAGACTTTTAAATTATTTGACAAATCCATCAACACCAAAATCATCTGAATTCGATCTAATCCGGCGGAGTTATTACTGAAAGTATACAATATACCATTTTTCGGCATAGTGAAAAGGCCCCTATGCCGGATCTCGAAAACGACACAACTTTTAGAATATGGAAAACATAAAATGGTGACATATTTTTTAATACCCCACCCCCGCCACCTACCCTACCCCCACCCTACCCTACACTACCCTACCCTACACTTCTCTTATAATTCTTTATTTTCAAACTTTTTTAGGTTTCCATGCACATGTCGAACCTCATGTTCTACTTTCAATGAGACCAAAGGATATCAAACGGGTTTTTGTGATAATTGTTGTCTCACTTATTTGGCATTTTTCATTTACCTCTTTTGGGCCTTTCAATCCAAAGACAGTAATCTTTGAGGATAAATTAGTGCATTTCCTGATTCGAAATATTTCCGATTTTTATTTTTTGTCTATAACTGTGGATTTAATCAATCTAATGTATGTATATACAGTATTGAACAGGTCTACAGGGTGTCCCAAAAGTTCGGACACTAAAAATTTTCTAAACATATTTCGACACTTGTTTATCTCAGCCGGATTAAAGAATTTTTAGATGTGGTAAAAGACACTTTTGTCCATCCCTACGAGATCCCCAACTTTGTCTTTTACCACATTTGAAAATTCTTTAATCCGGTTGAGTTAAAGGAGTATCGAAACATTTTTAGAAAAAATTTTAGTGTTCGAACTTTTGGGACATCCTGTATTACCTTTTTGAGTCAAAGTTTTTTATCTTACCGGTTTGAAGATAATTTATTTATTTAATAAATTAAGGGTGGGTTTACGAAATACTATATTGCAGGAATGCCCATATGCGAGACCAAAAGGCTAAAATTGTCAAAAATTAGCTAAGAATACCCCATACAGACCCCTTCCCAGGGCGAGGGCATAGGTGAATAGGTGGGGTTCATATTTTCTCATTTTTAGATTATGTCCCCAAATGCCCAGTCCCCCCATTTCAGACCAAGTGACTTGGACATTGGGGGACAGACATTGGGCCCAAATGCCTTGGGCATTGGGGATAGGGCATCCATCCCCAATGCCCAAGGCTTTTGGGCCCTATGTCTGTCCCCCAAAGCCCAAGTCAGAAGAAAGCTTAAACAAAATTTGAATTTTTTTTACGATTTTTCACGAAAATTTCCTATTTTGACTTCTCCGCCGAGGGGGCGGACGTAGCAATGGGCCTGAGGGGTGCATAAAAATGGGTCCTTTCCCCGAATGCCCAGACCCCCCATGTCTGTCCCCCAATGCCCAAGTCACTTGGTCTGAAATGGGGGCCTGGGCATTCGGGGACATAATCTAAAAATAAGAAAATATGAACCCCACCTATTCACCTATGCCCTTGCCCTGGGAAGGGGTCTGTATGGGGTATTCTTAGCTAATTTTTGACAATTTTAGCCTTTTGGTCTCGCATATGGGCATTCCTGCAATATAGTATTTCGTAAACCCACCCTTAATTTATTAAATAAATAAATTATCTTCAAACCGGTAAGATAAAAAACTTTGACTCAAAAAGGTAATACAGGATGTCCCAAAAGTTCGAACACTAAAATTTTTTCTAAAAATGTTCGATACTTCTTTAACTCAACCGGATTAAAGAATTTTCAAATGTGGTAAAAGACAAAGTTTCTTCTCATGTAGTCTTTTGTACTTATTAAAAGATTGAAAATCCAAAACGAAAAGATTTTCAATTAATCCAGCTAGGACAGGCTCATGGTACTTTGTTGCGTATTTCCCATGAATACAATTGAAGGTTTATTAGGAACACACAAAATCTAACGTGATAATTTTGAAAATATTTTTTATGACTATAATTTTTCTCGCAGAAGTGGCTTGTATTTAAATTTCCAAAGAATTGTTATACAAAAGAGTTGAAATAAACACAAAAAATGTTTAGAAATGTCGCATGAACTGATAACATGAAAACGCGTGTACAAAGAGGTCGTCAGATATTACGTTATCATATAGGGGATATCCAAATGATAACGCTTGATAACGTAGAGGGGGGGGGTCGGCCAATGATAACGTTATCATATACTAGAAAACTTATCTGTTTTAATGAAGTTTTTGAAACAATTGATTAATATATGAGATATAATGTTTTTCACCGAGAGATTTAAAAAACGCCGGTTACATAGCAAACTGCGAAGTGGCGCCGACTGCACGCATAAGGTCGAGAGTTCAATCCCGAGCGGGGCCATTTCTTTTTGCAGTGATCAAAATCGATAAAAAATTTTGCCTAGGGGTATTTTTAGCCCAAAAACTCGAATTTGATGTTTTTATTACTCTCAAACCTCCGAAAAATGAATTTTTTTCAATTTTTACAAAAACATCTAAATTTTCATAAAAATTGAAAAAATCGTATTTCCTGAGGTTTTGGAGTAATAAAAACATCAAATTCGTGTTTTTGGGCTAAAAATACCCCTAGGCAAAATTTTTTTATCGATTTTGGACACTGCAAAAAGAATTAGCGCCGTGCGAGATCGAACCCTCAACCTTATGCGTGCAGTTGGTACCACTTGCATTTTGCCATATAACCGGCACTTTTTTTTAAATCTCTCTGTGAAAAACGTGATAATTATTGTTATTTTTAAAATTCTATGCAAAATATTTAAAAAATTTTGCCTTGGTCCATAGGTTAAAGGTGCCGGACACATGTTTGGGAGCAAGTGCCCGCACGTCACATATTCGAATGGTAATGTATTTCGAATGTGTGCCCATGGGCACATATGCCAAGATGTACCCATGGGCACATGTGACGTGACGTGCAGAGGTTAAAGGTCCGGGGACATGTGCCTGGAACATGGCACATGTTCCATGTGTCGGGCACAATATTTTAACCTCTGCACATCACATTGCCCATGGGCACATCTTGGTATATGTGCCCATGGGTACACATTCCAAATACGTCAGACATTCGAATATGTGATGTGCAGGTACATGTTCCCAGAACATGAGCCCGGCACCTTTAACCTATGCCTTGGTCCGCTTTTATGTTTTCCCCAAAATTTTGGAAAATTTTCGAACAAAACATAAGAGTGCCCTTATGATCTTTTGAATTTTTTATGATAATGTTATCATGAGGGGTGCCAAATGATAACGGTTGATAACGAGAGGGGGTCTAAAATCTCTAAAAAAGATAATTTCTGAAACGACCAAAAACAGCCAAAAATGTCCAATAAAATAAATTGTAATTTATTACAAAAAATTTAGCAAAAGAACAACGCAAAATTATTGAAGCTATTTTTAAAATAAGGTCATACGAGATATAAAAAAGTACATATACTAATTTAAGAATGCTATTATTATTCGTCTGAATTAATAGATTTTATTTCTGATAGAATAGAAATGAAAAGAAGAAGAAAGAAGATGACACTTCACAATATTTTATTCAGAAATTATAGACTACAGGGTGTGCGAAAATTATCCGACTCCCTATAGTAAGACATATCTAGATACATTTTTCGTCATAACTTTTGATAGGAACAACCATACGCCGAAATCTTGGTGTCATTTTTTCGACTATATGAAACACGACGGCGATACTATTTTTAACAAAAAAATTTGTAATAGTTAAAAGATTTCATGGACGTTGATGACGTCATTACGCCAATGTTAGCGTCTGTAACATCGACATCTGTGACGCCAATGTCTGTAACGTTTGCTACGTTGACAAATTTAACATCGGCGTAANGTTAAAAGATTTCATGGACGTTGATGACGTCATTACGCCAATGTTAGCGTCTGTAACATCGACATCTGTGACGCCAACGTCTGTAACGTCGACTTTTGCTACATCGACAAATTTAACATCGGCGTAATATCGGTGCGCGAAATTGCGTCAGACTATATAAATATAAAAAGCCAATTCATGTATCCGTACGTCCGTCCGCGCGAGATCTCGAGAACGGTAAATCTGATTGACATCCGGTCTATAACGTCGATATAAGTTAAGGAAGAAGTAAAGATGATAAAGTACGTTATAAACAAGTTAAACAAAGATTTACCCCCTGTCCAGGGGGTAATCCCTCGGAATATATCGAAAAGAAGTTAATGATGCACAATGATAGAAAATTAGATCATTCGATTAAGATAAACAGGTTAATGTGTGTGTTTCATTATATTTCATAAACTTGAGTTTAGATTTCTACAGGGAAGGGGTCAAGATAGAGGACAAAAATCCTATCTCTCGGTGGAAGGCCTCAATGTTCTTGTAGAAACGACTTGTACTGTAGTTGTACTGGTAACCGTTGACGGACAAAAAAGCCTAGCAATTTCTCTTCTGAGCGTCCTAAAATTATGAACTTTTAATCCTGATACAACTTCTTAAAATGTTACCTATTCATCGCATAGTACATAAAAGGGTTATACCCCAATTCGAAAATGTTTAAAAACCAATACATGCAATAGACGAATTTCGTAGTTGGGTCGACATATGTCCACAAGAAAAATAGCCCAGATTTATAGCCACATATAATAAATGCTTGGATAAATAACCTCCATTCGTGATTTGCAGAATTTTTTGCTACGACTGAAGACATTTTAAGTTTCTAAAAAAATTAAAAATTACTATATACAAAAATACAGGGTTACTCCTAAGTTTGCTCGATTTTTCAAAAAAATTTTCAATTTTTAATTTCCACTAAAATAATCATATAGGAGGATTTCTATGCGAAAAATCGGACCTTGAAAACGCTTTCCCGATCTGCATTAACCTATTTTCGCATTTTTTAATATTGCGATTTTTAACATGGTTTTTGGGGACGCTATGTGGCGGTATTTCACTTCATTCAATGGACAGTTTATCCAATTGGGACACTTCATCCAATGGACAATACATTCAATAAGGACACTTCATCCATTGATGACACTTCGTCCAATGGATAATTCATCCAATGAAGACTTCGTCCAATAAGACACATTTGTACATTGAGGAAACTTCATCCAAAAGATAAAGAGTCTATTGGATGAAGTGTCCTCATTGGAAGAACTATCCATTGGACGAAGTGTCCTGATTGAATGAAGTGTCCCAGTTGGATAACTGTNATTGGATGAAGTGTCCTCATTGGAAGAACTATCCATTGGACGAAGTGTCCTGATTGAATGAAGTGTCCCAGTTGGATAACTGTCCATTGGATGAAGTAGGATACTGCCCACTATGTACATTACAGTTGAACAACCCTGGTAAATTTTAACCGGGGGTAGGTCATGTGTCACGGAGTGGGGAGGGGTAGGACATCAGATGACAATTAAACAAAAAAAGGTCGCTAATCTGCGGAGGGGGGGGGTGGGTCATAAAAACAAAAATTTTCGATCGGGGTCTATGCAACTGCGATGTACATAAATATCCAAATTTCCCATTCCTATATAAAATATTTACCATGCTGATAAGCTTTACTATAGCAATTATATAAAATACTATTGTTATAATATTTAGCCCTAAGACGATATCTTTTGTAATCTGTGCTACATATTGTTTATTATATGTATCTCGAACCGCCGAAAATTTGATTGATACGGCTTGAAAGCCCGGGATTAAATACACTATTAAGAGTAAAGAAGATAGAATGTAGCAAAGTAAAAGTAACCACTGAAAGTAATTTATGTAAATTTTAATAAAAACAAACGCATACTTTAAAAAATCGATTTTTTGAAGCCTTATGACACGATAAAAATCCGGCAATAACATCGCTACGGTTTAAGGCTAAAACCAGGGCCATTAGATTTAACATAAACCAAGCACTTGTTCGACAAGCCATAATTATCTATAAACAAAGGTTTTTATCTTTTAAAACTCTGTTTCATGGCGAAATTCCAAAAATCTTGGTGCGTATAGCCTAATGGCTAGAGCGCCGGTGGTCCATGTTATTGGCGCGGGTTCGATCCCACCAAAATCGAAATTTTCTAAAAATGTGTCTGGCCGGCGCCACCACACTTGCGGAGTCTACTTGCGGAATCGACATTTGCGGAGTAATACTTGCGGATACTACACTTGCGGACCAAATTTGAATTTTTTTAAAAATATTTTAATTTCTTACACAAGTGTTTAAATTTGTTTAAAAAAATTTAAAAATGTTCATTTGCAATTATTTAAAAAAAATTCAAATTTGGTCCGCAAGTGTAGTATCTGCAAGTGTAGCATCCGCAAGTGTAGTATCCGCAAGTGTAGTATCCGCAAATGTAGGTCCACAAGTGTAGTATCCGCAAGTGTAGTATCCACGGCGGGCCGACAAATGCGGACAAATATTTGCGGAACCGACATTGCAGACCGACACTTGCGGACCTGACATTTGCGGACCCGACATTTGCGGACCCGATATTTGTGGAAATTTTTGATGTTTTTAAAATTGGATAACCATTTTTTCAGCAATAATGCTTTTTTTAGCAACAAAAAACTTCCGCAAATGTCGATCCGCAAATGTTTGTCCGCATTTGTCGGCCCGCCGTATCCACAAGTATTACTCCGCAAATGTCGATTCCGCAAGTAGTACTCCGCAAGTTTGGTGGCGCCTTCTGGCCAAATATCCTTTCAAAAAATTTATATCAAAAAGATATTACAAAATATAATACTTAATATTATAACCAAAAAAATATTACAAAAAGAAAGATAAAATGTTACAAGAAAAAAATCGACCTTTAAAAATGAGTCTACTTACCACACCCATAGTTCGTCCAAAATCCGTATTGAATATCAACATCACACAATTTTGAAAATAAAAACATAGGTAGAAAATTTCAATAAATCCCATTTGAATCAAAACTTGATAGGCAAAATGTTGATTGAAAAGCTCCTTTCTCAACAAGGTCTAAAAGATGGAAGAGCATTATACCTATCCAAAAGTTTACAATAAAAGATCCTACCCAAAGTACCGGAATATATGCTATAACACAAATTAATATCAGCGCAATTAATATAGATCCCAAGAGTTGTTGCTCATAGATTGATAAATCGGAAGGCAACGGATTCTGATTAGTGTTATTTAGGTTTGGCTTCAACATAATTGATGAAAATTCGGTTGTATTTGTTTGGATTGTTGGTGAGGTCGAGTTCATTTTTCTTAAAGGAGGGTGCAGATAATAGATCAATCTCCGACAAAAAATTTTTTTCTCGATATGACCTATATAGGGGTAATTTGCACCACACATAAAAAAGAGTACAAGCGCACAGTTTTTTATTCTTGAAATAATTCAAAATTGACGTGGCGAATTCCGATGATTTTTGTGTCATTTTGAAGCTGGCAATCGTAGCAATCCAACGACACCAAGATCATGACATATCTCTTTATGGTTGCTGAGGTATTTGGTAAAAAGTACAAAGTGTCGATTTTTTAGAATTTTTGTCC
The DNA here is from genome assembly GCA_900406225.1 of Acrobeloides nanus. Lineage (NCBI taxonomy): Eukaryota > Metazoa > Nematoda > Chromadorea > Rhabditida > Cephalobidae > Acrobeloides > Acrobeloides nanus. The sequence continues at coordinate 9,811 of OZJO01020654.1, forward strand.
GAAAACGACATTTTTTACATTTTATCAAATATCTCAGCAACCATAAAGAGATATGCCATGATCTTGGTGTCGTTGGATTGCTACGATTGCCAGCTTTAAAATGACACCAAAATCATCGAAATTCGCTACGTCAATGTTGAATTATGTCAAAAACAAAAAACTGTGCGCTCGTTCCTCTTTTTTGTGTGCGGTGCATTCGTTCCTATTGCCTATTATTCTAGAGGACAATATTCGCGAGCATCATAAGTAGGGATGCATAATGACGTTGATCTGCAGAGTGTTCCAAAAATTTGCGATTTAGAAATGCGAAAATTCGACTTTTTTTGAAACCCTCTTAAAGGAGAGGTAAGAATTAGGGACTAATCTCGGTTGAAAATTTTTTTTGCCAAAACAGCCTGTATAGACCTAAAATCATGCGAACAATCGATTGAGCGCATTCCCGAAGCGTGAAAATACTTCCTTTACCCTGATTCAAGGAAATAAAAGTGTGTATTGAAGCGAAAATCCAACATGTACTAATTTCTTTGAATCAGGGTCAGGGAAGCGTTTTCAAGCTTCGGGAATGCGCGCAATCGATTCCCTGCACGAAATTACCCCCAGAAATATGATTTTGAGGGAGAAATTTCAAACATTTTCGATTTTCGCTTTAATACACACATCTATTTCCCTGAATCAGGATCAAGGAAGTATTTTCACGCTTCAGGAATGCGCGCAATCGATTTTTCGTATGATTTTAGGCCTATAAGGCTGTTTTGGCAAAAAATTTTTCGACCGAGATTAGTTCCTAATTCTTACCCCTCCTTTAGATTGAAGACCCAACTTCCTAAATTTGGTATTTATAGCTAGCGGTAAAAAAAGTTTTTGCATGTATGATTGAGTAAGAAGTAGGGAATTTTTAAATTAGGCAAAAGTTTTCGGACCCGACCAGGACTCGAAACCGGAACTACTGTCTACCGTCCAAGTGCACTACCACTGTGCTATAATTCATTTTCGCTGCCAATGGGAAAAAAGTCCGGAAGAGATGGCCAAGTGGTAAAGCTCTCGCTTTGCACTCCAATGGCGAGGTTCGATCCCGGAGGTCGAAATCAGAAATATCATAATTCAAGATTTCATCATACAAACTACAAAAAATCTTGAATTA
>OZJO01020657.1:0-34070 GCA_900406225.1 Acrobeloides nanus
TTTTTCAACTTTTTCAAATTCAAAGGGCCATAACTCAGCGAAAATAAAATATTTTTCAATAATTTCTTTTATAGAACGTTCCTTTCTACAGTAGCTATCCAAAAAGTGGTCGCTCGAAGAAGTCCGATTTAAACTCGATTTTTAAAAGAGCAATCATTAACACCTTCTAATAGAGCCCCATGGGGTTCGATTAGAAGTTTTACGGTATTTTGTATGTGTTTTTTGATTTGAGAAGAAAACTGTTTTCTATAAAATCTTTCATTCACAGGTTTATTTTTCACTACATAGACTTTTTTGTGTTAAAAAGAAGTTGTTCATTTTCACCACTCACGCATACAAAGTTTTGATAAGCATTTAGGCCATACACAAGTTCGTCGTACTGACGCAAGTTTCAGTACAACGGGCCTCAAGTCGTCGTACTGGCCGTTGTACTAACTGGTTTTCCATTAGTTTCTCCGCGATTTTTCGGCTTTTCTAGGGTATTTTTGCAACAAAATTACCGAAAATGCCGTCGTACTGAAAAAATGCCCACGGAAAAGCCATCGTACTGACAATTTTACACTTTCGCCAGTACGACGCCGTTGTACCCAGTATGACGAGTACAACGGCTCCATCGTACGATCGTCGTACTGGAAACTAGAAGCTTCCGTTCTATCGCACTGATGTGCATTCCGTCGCACTTTTATGCAAACTATTTTAAAATGTCATCGCATCCGTTGTACTGGCCCCAAAAGACACTATAAATCGACGAAGAATCACTTTTGCCAGTACGACGAAATTGCGTAGGGCCTTACAAATTTGTGTATTGAAGCGAAGTGATTGACACCATTTGAATTTTGTATGTGTATTGAAACGAAAACCCTGATTCATATATTTTGTATGTGTTTTTTGACTTAAGAAGAAAACTCTTTTCTATAAAATCTTTCATTCATAAGGTAGACAAAAGTTTTTTAAAATGCTTTCATGACTTTTTTTTGTTGTAAATGTAAGTCTTTTTTTATGACAATTGTTGACTGTTTAATGTGCATAAAAATTTGAACAAATTTTATTTATAATTTTTAATAATAGAAATTTCATTTTTTCAACAACATAATAATCTAATATAAGATCTGCGGAATGAAAATTTTTGACACGTCTCTCTGCTCGTAATGGAAATTTTTTGCAGTTGAGCTTGTCGACATGGCAGTGAAACAAGCTATGTTTTCACTTGATTTATATGTGTTATCATTGAAAATGAAGTGGAAACACACGGCGTTTTTTTCAACTCCATGTCGGTCATTTTTTCAACGCTATGTCGAAAATCCCAACTGCTCAAAAAACCCCCATTGCAAGCAGAAACGTGTAAAAATTTTAATTCCGCGGAACGGATGAAATTAAGCAAAAAAAACCAAGAGCAGGCAGTGATTTATCCAGACCCTGAGGAATAGAGAGGAGGGATTATATTTGTTTCAAAAATTGGTCATATTTGAAAAAAAAATTTGGAGCTGTTGTGGATCGGGGGGGGGGGGGTCGCTCCAGAGTCAAAAATCGAAAAATTAAAAAAATTTTCTCGGAGTATGGACATAAATCTGATATACAAAAAATAAGAGATCATATTAATATACAATGTTAAAAAATATGGATCTTTTATTAAAGAGTTTTTTTACACTTTTTTCGCTCGTACACTAACTCCATTCCCTGAATCAGGGTCAAGAAAGCGTTTTCATGAGTAAAAAAGTGTATTTTTATGATTTTTGGGGCCTGAAAAAGTTTTTGGGACCGAAAAATTTTTTACTAAAAATGACCCTTATAGGGGTAATTTTATGCGAGAAATCGTTTGCGCACATTCCTGAAGTACGAAAACGCTTCCTTGACCCTGATTCAGGGAATGAATTCGGTATTGACGCGAAAATCGAAAAATTTTCTTTTTTCACTCGTACACTAACTCCATTCTCTGAATCAGGGTCAAGAAAGCGTTTTCATGCTTTGAGAATGCGCGCAATCGATTCCCCGCATAAAATTACGGTCATTTTTATTTTAAAAATTTTCCGGTCTCAAAAAAATTTTTGGGCCCAAAAATCATAAAAATGCACTTTTTTGACTCACCCTTTTGGGTCAAAAGTATATGTAAAAAACTCAAGTTCAACAATTCAAATTGAAGAAAGACACAAGATTAAGAATGCACAAGTTAACAAAAAGTGACACTCCATGTTACACGTCACAGAAATATGTGAATTTTGAGCACGAAAATATTTTGTTCATTGTGACAAAGTAGGCCAATTTTTACAAATTTTTCACCATTGTCACTATGAACAATTGATGATCGTGCTCAAAATTCGCATATTTAAGGATTGTCTCCATAGGTTACCAAGGGGGTACAGTACCTCCCCCACCACTCATCCTCGGACCTTCCACCTTTATTGTCATTCATCCAACCCTCCTCCCTTCAATTCATTCATCATATAAATTTTTGAAAATTTTATCGTGTATCCCCCTGAAAGGCCATTCATCCATCCATCCTGAAGGTCCGGTGTATCCCCCCTACTGGTAAACTATGATTGTCTCTTTGTGTAACTTATGTATCCCTACACAAGATCCCTGATATGGACATTAGCCCATAAGTTATTACCCGAATAAATGAATTTCCAAAAAATCCTCCTCCATTATTGTAAGGTGGCATAGATATGTTCTGGTTCGGCTATTGTACAATGTATAATTTGTTGCAAACGGTCGGCTAGCCTATGCCGAATGGCAAGATGATCACGACCGAGCAACTCGACCAAACGTAGCCCATTTGCTTTTACCCAATTGAGAAGTTCGGCTACAGCCACTGTGCTGCTGACACCTTCTCCGAAAGTCTAAAAAATTGAAATTTGCATATTAGAGATATGCAAAGTTTTACCTTGGACATAGAATTCACATGGTCATAGAAAATCTTTTCATTGATCGAAGGCTGGTGTTTTATCCGCCTGAACATTTCGGCGGCAACTGGACGATATCTGGCAATATCTTTCACGAACAACAATTTGCTCGATGGACTTTCTTTGCCCAGGGTATACTCGGATCGACTAAAAGCATCTATTAGGGTTTGCCCGATGACTGTCAAAGAGGCGTCTAGACAAGGTTGGCGTTGAACGTCGAATAGACAGTCTGGATTATGTACAAGTTGCATCCAAAATCTCAAAATTATGACATTTGTCTTCCAGGCTTGGATTATGTCCGGATCGGTTATCTAAAAAGATTGTTAAAAAAAATACAGGGTGTTCAAAATTGGGACCAAGAGCAAAAACTAAGCGACGAAGCTGGGTATCGAACTCGCGACCTTTCGGGCAACAGATAAACACGCAACCTACTGCGCTACTACGACCTTTTTGAATCTTATTGAGGTTTGCATTAAAATTCATAAATTTTTGAATAATAAAAAAAGAAATAGCTCCGGGCGAGATCGAACCTGTCCATTCAAAACGAGCGTCTAGCGTCCTAACCACTTGACTATGGGTCAAAAATTTTGTCTATGGCGTAAAAATGGACTATTTATGATCGTTTTTTGGATTTTTTTTGTTAATTTTGATACCCTTACATTATGCCTCTCCGCTTCTTGATCCAAGAAATCCATCACATATTTCAACACTAGTGGAATATTATTTTCACCGGAATAGTTGAAAGTCACCGAGTTGAAAAAGTCGTCCACGAATTTCTGTATTGTACCCTTGCTAAAAATTACAGATTTGACAAAAAACCAAAATTTTTTCTTACCAAGTCAATAGCCTTGTAAGGTAAACTTCAGGTATGTTTGGAGTATTTTGCTCCAAATTTCGATATTTCCTTTTATCCAGCGAATGACTTATGCCATTTGATGACTGAGGTAGGGCTAGATGGTAATAGTGGGTATCGGAATTTGAGGTAGGAGAAGAGGCAGAATCAATGAGATGGGTGGAGCTCCACGCAGAGCAAGTGGTGTCGGAGGAACCGCCTGAAAAGAATTAGGTGTTCTTTTTGATTATATATGTTGATTCGCGATCGATAACCGTTTCTAGCAAAATTTTTTGGACGCAAGGTGGAACCGAACCTTACTAGTAGTAGTGATGCCGAACGTTTTGGCAGCGCATCGGACCAATATGCCATGGTGGCAAAAGTAGTAGTGCTTCCAGATTTCGGAATAGATTTTTGGTAAAAAAATCGAATTTTAGCCCAAAAGTTGAATTTTGTCAAAAATCGAATTTTAGCCCTACTATATGACCAGTGGCTAATTTCGACCTTGAAAAAGTGAGTAAAGAGCGATCCCGTCCGATCTGGCAAGTTAAGCAACGTTGGGTCCGCGGGTTTGATCCCGCTCGGAGCCAATTCTTTTTGCTTTGTCCAACAAAAAAAATTTTGCCTAGAGGTAATTTTCTGCGGAGAATCGATTGCGCGCATCGACCAACCACAAACAATGACTCACTTCGATATGTGAACGAATTTTGGCTCCTCGGCTGCATTGCCAACAACGAATTGTTAGGCAGTCCATAATAACCGACAGTGTTCAACTTTTTCAACCCCTTGGTACCCGGTCTATCGTCATCCAACAACAAGATGGAACCTTTCTTTGGACATCGCCATTCTAAATTTTGTTGTTAAAAATTTAAAACATTTAAAAATTTAGTACCCAAATCAAATTGGTCGATAGTAATCCGCGATGAGAATGGTTGATTTTTATACAAGAGGTCCAATAGTTTGGTTTTGACTTGAGATATGGTGTCACAATGGAGGACTCGGCAGAGGATTGGCGCTTGATCGAAGCCTTCCACCGGGATTACTAGGAGGGTCTAAAAATTTTTTACACTTTAATTTTGAAAATTTTAGTTGCAAAAAGATATCGCTCAAGGGTGGACTTGAACCACAAAATTCGAAAAATATTGAAAAAATTCGAAAAAAATTGGAAAAATTTGAAAAAATTGGGAAAATTCAAAAAGTTCGAAAAAAATTTGGAAAAAATTGGAAAATTTCGAAAAAATGAAAAAATTATAAAAATTCGAAAAAATAAGAAATTGGAAAAAATTGAGAAATTCGAAAAAATTGCAAAAAGATATCGCTCAAGGGTGGGCTTGAACCACCAACCTTTCGGTTAACAGCCGAACGCGCTAACCGATTGCGCCACTCGAGCTATAATGAATGTAATCAAAATTGCTATTACAATCAAAACCGGCAAAATATGAAAATTTAAAAAATTTTTTGGTCCTTTAACTTGTCGTTTCATACATGAGCCTTATCTACTGCACCTTGCTTGTATGAAATCTTGGCCCTGTTCCTAATTTGAACCATACGGATCCGACTGATCACTGTCAACCGTACGAATCCGTACTGATCCGTACGGTCATCCGTACGGTTCAAATTAGGAACAGGGCCTTTCTTATCTCTTATGAAACATACTATAGAATACCGGAGAAATGTATGAAAAACTCACCAAAACTTGAGCATCAACAGCTTCTCTTAACAATTTCTGCTCATTCAACGAATATCTAGCATTCCCTGTCACACTATCCACGGGACCCTTTTCCGTCTGATATTTCAATGCCTTGTAGAGCAAAAAGAAACTCCTCCCCGGTCCATTTGTATCGTTCAAATATGGAAAGAGGCTAATCGTGAGCCACTGTTGGAAGAGCTTCTCGACAAGACTTTCAGTTCTTCTAAAGAGCAAATGTGCTGTTTTGGTCTAAAATTGAATTTTTGAAAAAAAATTTTCGTTTCAATACACAGCTTACATTGACGCAATGCTCAATATGAGCAGATAAGAGAGATAGTATCACATCGGTACAATAACCCATATTGCGAGAAAGTGCCGCGATGAGAAGGGAACATATGGTGGAGCGTTCGGAGACGGTTATCGTGGGGTCGGATTCAGCCATGTGGACCATTAGGAAAACAAATTGCCGATTCCATAGTAAAGAGTCGAATTGTGCTAGGGCGATAGGTAATTGACTAAAGTTGGAAATTGGTTATTTCGTCATGGCGTACCAAAATACCGAAAAGGGTCAAAATTAAAAAAAAGATGCCGCTAATCGACTCAGCTCACCGAGAGCTACAAAATGAGTACCATATCATGAGGTTTTGGGGTATACCCATGGCCGAGTGGTAACGTGCTAATTTTGCAGGGCTATGTCGGTTAGCTCATCTTTTTAAAATTCTTTTTCGGCATTTTGGTACGCCGTGTCGGACACTCGTTGTCCTGGTTAGTGATGCTCCAAGTTACAAAAAGCGACAATTTTCTCGCAGCTCTCAAATTTACCGAATTTTGGTTGGTCATCATGGTGACAAAAATTTGTCACCTTTTTCATCACGAACAAGTTATACCGTAACCAAAATTTGCATATTTGAGAGGCCGGTGACAAAATTGTCACTTGGGGCATCACTATTTTTGACCAAAAATACGTTTTTTGGAAAATGTGTATACCTAGAATAAATATTCATCCCACCACCCCAGCTATGCAAAATTGAATTTTCCGTGGAGTCTCGGAACAACAACCGCGAAACGAATTCGGCTCTTTCATGATATGGAATTCCAACGTCATCTATAGCTGCTGTTAAATCTGTCATATCAGTTTGGAGTTCGGCGAATGCCTGAAATTCAATTTTCGTTTCAATATTTAGACTTTTTTGAATTGGGATCATTTCAGTGGCGTAACCAGGGGTAGAGGATTGCCCCCGTTCATGGAAAAATTGAAAATTTTATTTTTTGTCCAAAGTTCGAATTTTTTGGGAGGGTTCTTGTTGAGAGTTTCCTACCTGTTTACACTCATTCCTAACATTAGTTTCCATCTGTTCCATTTGCAATTGAATTCTTTTATAGTCCCTTTCGTGCTGGTTCGATCTTCTTTTCCACAGCAAAAACAACAACACGCCAGCAGCGCCCAAAATTCCAATCCCACTCAATAAAATCAAGAAAAGTCTCATCAGATTCATTCTGAAGAGTGCAATCGAGCTGGACTCGTATTCTAGCAAGCCTAGTTCTGCCCTTAGCGAGCCAATGCGAACAACAACCATTGGTCTTCCGTCGGGTAGTTCGATTCCTGCATCATCTGTAGCTTCGGGTTGAACTTCAGGGACCTTGCAAAGGAGCTGATGGGCATCGAGTAAAAAGACTGGGCACCGTTCAGTTCCGATTTTGACCTAAAATTTATCGTGGGTTTTTTGTCCCTTACGAAATATATTTATTTTTGTATTGAAACTATTTAGGCTTAGGCTTAAGCTTAGGCTTAGGCTTAAGCTTGGGCTTGGGCTTAGGCTTATTTTTTCTGCCTAAGAAAAGTTAATAACTTTCATTACAAATTCAAATATTTTCAGTGCAAAAATAAAAACCATTGTCTTCTTACCGTATATTCATCCAAACTCGCTGCTTGGGACAAATAATTTCCGGTGATTATCAATGGTTGATCGTGAGCTTGAATTTTGATTCCTTTAAATGGCAGAAATTGTGGATCCGGCACCGAAGACATTTGAATCCGATAGCCCAAATTGCGCACACTTTTCACCTCGTCCATGTAAAATCCAACCGGCCAACGAGCATAGGTGGAGCTTCGATGGTTCGGTGACAACAGTAGTCGGGGACTTTGGCAATGCATTCGAGTTGAATTGTGGATTTGGCAATCGCCAAATTCGGAGATGATTTCGGTGGGCTCGTCAACGGATGAGAGGAAGAACATTTTTGCCATGAGGATCGAGTCGAAGTTTGAGCCCTAAAAGTTTTCGTTTCGTTACTTGCTACTGCGCCAGGAAGTCACATTTTTTTTAACGCTTAAAAGATCAGTCCGGTCGGAAAAAATTCGCCATAATTTGTACATATTCGGAAAATTCATGAAAAATGGAGCATTTTTTGTTTTTACGACATGTCTTGAATCGCTAATAGTTTCGAGATAATCGCGTGTGAAGTTGGCGATTTTTGAAATTTGTGTATTACAACTAAAACTCACATCAACAGTAACAGTCCTGCCACCACTTTCAAACGTTGTCGTTGGATTTATTGCCATTACAGTAGGATCTGGTCTATATGCAAATTTGGCATCAAAAAGTTTCACAAAATCGTCAATTTGAAGCCGAATTGCAGTCACAGTATAGATTCTAGAGCTTGGAGATGTGGTACAGATGATTTGCTCCGATTCATCCGTCTAAAGTTTTTTTTCAAAAATTTGCATTTCGCCAGAAATATGCGAATTTTGAGCACAAACCTTTGTCCCACTAAGCCTAAGCCTTAACTAATTAAGCCTAAGCCTAGGCTTAGTGGGACAAAGCCTTTATCCCACTAAGCCTAAGCCTTACTCTCACTAAACCTAAGCCTTTGTCCCATTAAGCTAAGCCTTACTCTCACTAAGCCTAAACCTAGGCTTAGTGGGACAAAGCCTTTGTCCCACTAAGCCTAGCCTTTGTTTCATTAAGCCTAAGCCTAGGCTTAGGCTTAGTGGGACAAAGATTTTATCCCACTTTTTTGAGCACAAACATCAGTTGACAAATGTCTCCTTTGTGTCACAATGAACTATTTTCGTGCTCAAAATTCGCATATTTCTCCCCGATCATAATGATGGTTATTTTTTACATCTTGTGCACTTCCTATTTAAGACCAACACACACATACCTCTTCAACAATTTTACACGGCAGATTATCCAAAAATACAGTCACATTCGACCCAAGATTTAAATTGTGTCCAAAAATCGACAGCCTAGTTCCGCCACTAATCGGTCCAAATGTTGGATAAATCGATTTTGGCACAGGGTCGGAAAACTTGTAGTGTTGTGTCGACTCGACCATTCTTCTTCCAGATTTGCCTATGGTCACTCGAACAGGACCAACGCCGGAGCCTTTCTCAACGATGCAAACTATTCTAAAAATTATAACATATAGATATGTTATATCAAGGGGATTTGAAATTGGCAAAAGTTTTCGGACCCGATTGGGACTTGAACCCAGACCTCCTGGCTAACGTCCAAGTGCACTACCATTGTGCCACCGAGACCTCCAACTGATGCTCGTTTTTTAGTGAATGCTTGGCGGTGTATATGATATATCATTTATAAAAAATTCTATACCTAGTGGAGATGGTGTAGTCAACAACCTTGCATTTGGAACCGGCTATGATGACACGATCTTGGACGTCTTGGATTCGGGAGCCGAGATCTCGACCTTGGATTTCAATACGTGTGCCGCCTTCAAGTGGTCCGGACATTGGCTCGAACTAGAAGAGATTATTTAGTTAAAGTTCGAGCTTATCACTTCATCGTTAGGGAAAAATCGTCGGCACTTTTGTCTTTGTGTCAAGTACGCCATATGGCACGCTTGGATGGACATAAAGATATCAGAAAAAATTTTATGGTCGGGAACTATCAGGGGCTGAGAAAAACTTGAAAAAGTGGTATTTTTGGAGGTCAGAAACCTATACTCATGGGATTTTTTCACATCAACGCTTTTCCGCATGTACTGGGGGGTTTTTACAACCGTGGAATCAATTGGTGAAGGTTTTGAGCCGAAAAAAAATTTTCTTGATCCCCTACCGCAGGATTTTTTTTTGAAAAATCCTGCGGAAAATAAAAATTTTTGAAAATTCTTCAGATCGATTGTAATAACAATTTTGAATAAAAGTCTTATAGCTCGAGTGGCGCAATCGGTTAGCGCGTTCGGCTGTTAACCGAAAGGTTGGTGGTTCAAGCCCACCCTTGAGCGATAACTTTTTGCAAATCTAAAATTTTTTGAGCTCAAAATAGCATTTCAAATTTGTTACAGGATGTGGCAACAAAAATTTTTTTACGATTTTTGCGCGATTTCTTCAATTTTTTAAATTTTTGCCAAAAAAATCCGCTTTCAACCTGTCCGGCTTATTTTCCAATTTTTTAATTTTTTTTGAAGTTTTTCAATTTTTCGAATTTTTTCGAGTTTTTTCAATTTGTTTCTAATTTTTCCAATTTTTTCGAATTTTTCCAATTTTTTCGAATTTTTTCAATATTTTTCGAATTTTTTCGATTTTTTTGGATTTTTTGAATTTTTTTTCGAATTTTTAAATTTTTTCGAGTTTTTTCAATTTTTCCAATTTTTTCCAATTTTTCAATATTTTTCCAATTTTTTCGATTTAAAAAATTCTATTTTCATGGCCCTGGTCCTGTAACTTACAGAATAGATAACAGGATCCTTGCATAGCATATCCGCTTTCAACTTGTCCGGCTTGTTGGAACACTGCTCTTGAAATTTGCATGTTGATTCACACCATGTGCAGCCCCATTTTGGGTCCAATGACAGGCATTTGGAACAATCTGTTGCCATCTCTTCACACTTATATATAGTAACTAAAATTACAAGACCATAGTTATATTTCTGGGTCCATGCTTTCATGTTTTCATGGTTCATGTCTTAAGCCTTACCCGATGTCTTATCAACAACTTCATCATCCATGACAAATTCCAAGCTGTAGTTTCTCATTGGCTCCTTAACTCCATAACTAAACTTTGCCGGCGAGCATTCAACTTTCGAACTATGCATTTTGGCAGCAACTTTGAGATGCTTCTGCCCTAGACCTTTGACGATACAAGACAATCTTTCTTCATTCACGGAATCCATATTTTGGACTTTAAAACTTATGGATGAATTGGTTCCGTCAGCAACCAGGATTTCTGGCTGGTTTTCCGCGTGGATACGCGCACATTTTGATGTGGCGGAATTCTAGAAATTTGTGTTTGTTAAAGAATTTTTTGTTGAAACTGATTACGCTTTTGGAGCAAGTTGATTCTGGAGAAAGGCATTTTCGATCGGCAGCACACCAGCGGCAGGACCAAGCCGAATTGGTACACGTGGAGCAACTAAAAAAAAGATTTGTAGCACAGGGTAGAAACTCCATGTTGCTCGCATAAAAATACCAACTATACAAAAGATTTTCAATTTTGATGATGCAAAAAAAATCGCTCTAAGCGGGATCGAACCCACTCCCTTCAGTGTATACGTTTGATGTCCTAACCACTTGACTATGGATTTAAAACCTTGAAAAGGACTATAAATTGGCTAAAATCCTTACATAGTGTTATGTCCACAATCGAAAAATGTAAAATTATGCTCGACAATATTCGCTCTAGCCAGTGGACTTCTGACCGATAGTACCACGTTGACATGATCCATATCTAACCCAGTAATTGGTTGTTTTGGTAGCCTAGGTCTTTGTTCTGGCAGTGGACATCGAAGTCCTTCTTCGGACCAACTAGCTAACGATTTGAAGGCACCAAAATAGCATTCATACGACTAAAAAGGTAAGAAAATAACCATGTTTTTGAATTTTTTCGAGTTTCCATTTCGATAGTGTTGAGGAGTGCGCGCTAGCAATCGTGAAACGCATTTCACGAAGATTTCCGGGTGCTAGGAAATTTTTCGGAAACTGGTTGAATTTGTCTGAGTACTGACTCGAAAACCCTGAATCAGAATTTTCGTTTCAATAACCTAAAATTATAAAATTCGATAAATTTGGTGTCGTTTTGTTCGTCTCATCGAGCTATAAAGAATACTGTTTTGTTTTTCCCAAAAATTAAGCGTATTTAAAAAATTTAGAATTCAGAGTTTTCGTGTCAATGTTCAGACACATTCAACCCGTTTCGGGACGGCTAGCGTCTCGAAATAGTTGAATTCCGAGACGGCTAGCGCCTTAAATTGCGTTTCGAGACTAGCTAGCGTTCACCCCTAAATGACCTTGATTCAGGAATTTTTTCCCTCAAACTCATACTTTATCATCTTCCGGAGCTGGGAGTTGTACCAATGGCACGAAAACAGTCGCATTTGATGGAGCATCAACGGAAGTATTTTGAGGCTGAATATCCCCAGCTAGCCTTGGGCATTGGTATAAAATAGTCGACTGGCATTCCGCTTGTGAGCTACATTTTCCTTCCAATAAACACCACCCACATAAAGGGTCTCTGTTGGCAGTACATAGGGTACAAGTCGATTGTTGGCCACAAGCTGAGACACGGAAGATTGTGAGCTAAAAATTTTTTTTTAATTTTGGAGCTACTACACAATAGGGGGGGGGGGCACCCAAATTTTTCTGGCAATGACCCCTTTAGGGGGTAAAAACATGCGGGGAATCCGAATTTGACATTTTCGAAGCGAAAAAATGCTTCATTGATTTAGGAAAGGCGTACTTATATTGAAGCGAACAGTCGCAAAAATGCAATTTTGGTCTAGAAACGACCTCTTTTTGGGGTAAAAATGTGCGGAGAATCAGAATTTGAACTCGGATTTAAGAAAAGCCGTATATCGACACGAAAATTCGAGAAAATAACATATTTTGGTTTAAAAACAAAGCTTTTATGTTATGTTTTTCGCATTTTTGCGACTTTTCGTTTCAATACGCATTCCCTGAATCAAGGAAGCTCTAAAATTTTGTAATTTTTGGTCAAATTTGAATTCTGGAATGCCAATCGCATGTTTGTCTTCGGTTAAGTCATTTTTGTCCACTTTGTCAAAAATTGCCATATGGCCCGGAAAATCAAATGAATTGTTTTCCCAACATTTAAAGCCAAAAGTGACAGTTTCACTCCCAATTCATAAGGCCATAAATTTTGCGGCATTCTTTTCGGCAAATTTTTGTTCAATTTTTTGCAAATTTTGGGCCATTTGGACTTTTTTCTAGACTAGATTGGGATAAGAGAGTTTAAATTCTGTTTCATGAAGAGAAAAAACTCTTAGGCTTGGGCTTAGGCTTAAGCTTAGGCTTGGGCTTAGGCTTAGGCTTAGGCTTAGGCTTAAGTTTAAGCTTAGGCTTGGGCTTAGGCTTCAGATTTAGCGGCGGGGGGGGGGGGGAAGGAATGATTGACGTTTGCTGATTAAATTTTTCATTGTTTGAACAAAAAGTCAATTTTTGTGCAAAATATTTGAAAAAGTTGTTTAATACAACGAAAACATGCACTTTTTAAAATTTTTTGCACAAAATTGATTTTTTTTGCTACAAAAAATGAAAAATAAATATTTTTTAAACGTTATCAATTAATAGTCTACAGTAGTAAAGATATTTACATTAAAATTTGGCAATTTTAGTGCAAAAAATTCAAAAAAGTTTGTGTATTACAACGAAAACATGATGAACCCAAATTCAAATTTCAATCGCAATTCTCTCGAAAACTACAACGATTTAGAGGTTGTCGTAAAAACGAAAAATGCTCCATTTTTCATGATCTTTACGAATATATTATTTTTATATAGGATTTTTTCCCGAGTGGACTGGTCCTTTTTTGGGCATCTTTTTTACCCTCATAATACAATTTGTCGAGTTTGCCAATTTTCACAAAATTTCGCATCAAATTTTTTTCAATCATCTCCCACAAATCATTCATGTATAAACTTTTGTTGACCATAAAAGTCCTCATTTTTATATGCATCAAAGAAAGTGAATTTAGAATTCTTCGGCTGTGAACCTTTTAATGAGCACGAATACTAAAGCGAAAAATTCTCTCACGATTCGAACTCACTGATGATGAAGTCAATTAGTAGAATCCTCACTTACTCTCATATCCTAAGATATTCAAAAGTATAGTGCCGCCTAATTATTCCGCGCAGCTTTACATGTTATTTGGAGTGTGGGGAAGATTCACGCGTGAATCCTGGGCATGAACAGAGTGTCCCAAAAAACCGGATTTTTAAGATTTTTTCAAAAAATTCAATTTTTAAAGCTATTACACAATAGAGGGGGGGGCCACCCACGTGAAAAATTTTTTCTGGAAATGACCCCTATAGGGGTAAAAACATGTGGGGAAACCGAATTTCACATTTTCGAAGCGAAAAACGCTTCCCTGAATCAGGTATTGTGTATTGAAGCAAAAAGTCGCAAAAAACTCTCTAAAAACTACTTAAGTCTAAGCCTAAGCCCAAACCTAAGCTTAAGCCTAAGCATAAGCCTAAGCCCAAGCTTAAACTTAAGCCTAAGCCCAAGTCTAAGCCCAAACCTAAGCCTAAGCTTAAGCCTTAGGCCAAGTCTAAGCCCAAGCCTAAGCTTAAACTTAAGCCTAAGCTCAAGCCTAACCCTAAGCTCAAGCCTAAGCTTTAGTTAAAGTTTAGTTGGTTAACTATAATATTGCAAAAAGTTTGAGCATATTTGAAAAAGTTTTCGCTTCAATACACAATATGCCTTCCCTGAATCAAGAAGGAGTTTTTTGTTTCGAAAATGTCAAATTCGGATTCCCCGCATATTTTTATCCCTAGAGGAGTCATTTCCATTAAAAAAATTTTCTAAAAAATTTTCACGTGAGCATTACTGGAAATATAACATGGGAAAATTTTTGATAAAACTTATTTAAAAAACACACACAAATTTACTAGATCAACTTTATATTCAAAAAAATTTTTTCAAAAAAAGCAAAAAGATAACGCTCAAGGGTGGGCTTGAACCACCAACCTTTCGGTTAACAGCCGAACGCGCTAACCGATTGCGCCACTCGAGCTGATTCATTTATCAGCTATTTTAACTTATGACCAGGGTTGCCGTTTTTACTTAATTTAAGTAATTTACTTAAATTTAACCCTAAAAATTTGATAATTTAAGCAAAATTAAGTAATGTACTTAAATTTTGGACCAAAAACTGGTGGTAATTTGAGTAAGTACTTAAATTTGGCTTCAAGAAACTTAAATTTGAAAAATTCATCTGGCAACCTTGCTTATGGCAACCTCTGTTTATGAGCGATAAAAATTGAATACAAACTGTATGGAAGAAGAAAGTGCTGCACGTGTACAGGAAAATTACTTGCATAAAAATTGTGAATTGTTGTAATTTTTGAAGAAAATTTTGAATTTTTTTATAAAAATTTTTTTCAAAATGCAAAAAGATATCGCTCAAGGGTGGGCTTGAACCACCAACCTTTCGGTTAACAGCCGAACGCGCTAACCGATTGCGCCACTCGAGCTATTCGTTTGACATACTATTTTCACTTATGACTAGAGCAAGAAAAATCGGATGCGGTGTGTATGTAGAAAGAGAGTTCTGCTCGTGTGTAGGAAAAATTTCTTGCATAAGTTGTGTGAATTTTATGAATTTTTTTTATCTTTTATGGATATTTTTGTAATTTTTTAATCGAATTTTTTTTTGAAAACGCTTCTCTGACCCTGATTCAGGGAAAAGATGTGTGCATTGAAGCAAAAATATTCTTTTTAAATTTTTTGGATGCCAAAAATTGTTTATGTAATGTGGAAATATGAGATTTCTGGATGGATTCAAAAGATGGTTTGTTTACGAAGCAGGTCGTGTCAAACGGTCAGAAATGAATAAAAAGTGCCAAGAAATTGGCACCTGTAATGAAAAGGTCTCTCTCGGTGGGCAAACATTCGAAACAAAAGAAACACTTCCGGGATATGGAACTGGCTGACCTGTAAATGGCCCGAAATTTGCATAAGACTCCAAGACGCCGAGTCGAGAAGAAAAAAGTGCCTTAGAGGACAAAATAGAGAAATGCAAAAATTTCGACAACTTTACATTCGAAGTGGGATTCGAACCCTAGCCTATAAACTGCAAATCTATCAATTTAGATACTCGGCCATGAATTGTTTTTAAAAGTTTCCACTAAAAATTTGTTACCACATCCTGTAAAAAAATTTGAAATGTCATTTTAAGCTCAAAAAATTTTTAGATTTGCAAAAAGTTATCGCTCAAGGGTGGGCTTGAACCACCAACCTTTCGGTTAACAGCCGAACGCGCTAACCGATTGCGCCACTGTAGCTGTAATGATTTAAATCAAAATTGCTATTACAATCAAAACCGACAAAATCTGAAAATTTTTATTTGCTTGAAAAATCCTGTGGTAGGGGGTTAGAAAAATTTTTTTCGGCTCAAAACCTTCACTAATCGATTTCCTGGTTGTAAAACCCTCAGTATATGCGTAAAAGACGAAAATTTAGAGCCGATTTTCACATGAGCATAATTTTATTGACCCCCAAAAATACCTCACTTTCAAGTTTTTCTCATTCCCCTGATAGTCCCCGACTACAACTTTTTTTCTGATATCTTTATGCTCATCCAAGCGTGCCATATGGCCGTACTTGACACAAAGATCAAAAGTGCCGACAATTTTTTCCTAACGATGAAGTGATAAGCTCAAACTTTTTTCTTCCTGCGGTCCACTTTTCTTTTTACAATACCTATTTGAGATAAAGATCAACCTGATTTCCTTTTCCTCCTAAAGGGCATAATCCATGGCCGTTCATGATGAGCTTCTCTCAGTTTTTCTTCTCCCATCTCGGCACCGATCAAAATCGGCCACCCGCGGGTTTTCATCGCGCATAATTTATTGCCATCATATTTTTGGTGGCGGCTGAGGACGTGGGTCGCTTCCTTTTCGAGATTATACACATGAAAGACTTTTTCGATCTTGTTGATATATGGAATAAGAAAAGTCATAAAAGGGCTACCGGTCAATCTTGATTATGGTGATAACGAGGTGATAAGAGAAAATTCAATCAACAGGCAAAACATTTAAAAAAATATGAAAGATATTGGAAAGGGATATTGTCGTGGCCAGAAAAATATCAAATCAACAAGTTGGATGCCGGTCAAGAATTTATTCCCAATTTATTGAACACCCTCAGATTTCTTAAAAATTCATGAGAAAACGTGAAGCCTGAAACTATCCGAAACTGTTATAAACATATGGGATGACGTGCGTGACGAACAGGTCAATCATCGCGCATTTTTATAACATGATTTTTAGACTATAGAAGATTGGACTGAAGATGGTATGAAAGAATTGTATGAACTTTGGAATGTATTACAAATCAGAGGCGAATTAGAGAACAACGTCAATATTCGGGATTACTTGGGTGTCAACGATCAATTAGCAACAGGAGGTGTTCGGGAGCGCTCGGAGACGCTCGGAAGCGCTCTGAGGTGCTCGGGAGCGCTCTGAGGTGCTCGGGAGCGTTAAGAGGCACTCGAAGACTCTCGGAGAAGCTCAGGAGCGTCCTGGGGCGTTCGGGAGCTCTCAGAGGCGCTTGGGAGCTCTCGGGGGCTCTTGGAGGCGTTTGGGAGCTCTCGGAGACGCTCGGGAGCTCTCGAAGGCGCTCGGGAGCGCTCGGAGACGCACGGGAGTGCTCAGAGGCGCTCGGGAGCGCTCTGAGGTGCTCGGGAGCGTTCAAAGACACTCGGGAGCTCTCGGAGAAGCTCAGGAGCGCCCTGAGGCGTTCGAGAGCTCTTGGTGGCGTTTGGGAGCTCTCGGAGACGCTCGGGAGCGTTCGGAGGCGCTCGAGAGTACTCGGAGGCACTCGGGAGCTCTCGGAGGCGCTCGGGAGAGTTCGGAGGCACTCGGGAGCATTTGGAAGCGCTCGAAGTGCTCGAAGGCACTCGAAGTGCTCGGAGGCGCTCGAGAGAGCTCAGAGGCACTCGGGAGCACTCTGAGGCACTCGGGAGCACTCCGAGAAGCTCGGTCTCCACGTTCTTTTCAATATAAATCTCAAAAGATCATCGTTTATAGCTTCGAGGATTAATTGTCGTGGGAAATTTGACACTCATTACCCACTTGGTTTATAATAGTCCGCATCAAATAAAATCCCCAAAAAGTTGTAAAATCGATCAAATTATGAATATAACACAACGAAGAGGAAAATAAAATTTTCAATTTTTTACAAAAAAATAAAACCTACATCATTTCCATTGATGGCATAATATCGTTTGTCATCCAAAAATTCCAATTTTGAGACGGCATCAGGTCCAGAGACAAATTCCGTATATTTATTGAGTTTTCTTTCATGTTCTCCAGTTAGAGTAAACTAAAAATTTTTTAACTAATTTTCAATTTTTCATTTTTTTAAAACAATTTTAATTTTTGAGACAAATTGTTAAGCATATTTTTTCATACTTTTCCAAAATTGGTTTATGATTTTTATTTTTGGTGCTAATTTTCAGATTCAGTGACCCATAAATTTTCTAGGTTATTCTTATTGTAAGGCAAGGCTAAATTAGTGCATTAACTAGTCTGTCTTTTAATGAATAGTTGGCTAATTGCATTAAATCAAGGTGATTTTGAAGAAACACAAATCGTGCAATTATATATATGCTTGAGAAAATTACAGGTTTTCGTTTCAATACAAAAATTTGTTAAGTTCTTTTCCATAGTGAAATTCCAAGAAGCGGAGCGCGCATGGTCTAATGGAAAAAGTTTTGACCCTAGCGAGATCGAACCTGGTGAGCCCAACGTTGCTTAACTTGCCAGATCGGACGGGATCACTCCCTACCAGCAAGACAAAAAAAGTTGTACCAGCTTTTTTTGCAGGCAAAATCAAATCGACTCAGGTGGGATTCAATCCCGAGACCTTTAGACTCGAATCTTGAAGCACTACCACTGAGCCAAGTTCACGATAAAAATCAAATTTTTAATTTTGCTTATAATTTACCTCCCCCCCCCAAACTTCATTTTTAATTGACAATTTTTTCGGTGATGGTGCGATATGGAAGGAGTGTAACTGTTAGTGGAGAGCTCGTGTATAGTCCTAGACACTGCTATGCGCGCCCAGCTTTTTGAATCTCGCCATGAAACAGAGTTTATAGGGTTATTTTGGTGAAAATTAAAAAGACTTGAAAATTGCGAAAAAATCGCAAAATCCATTTTTTTCGACCGCCCTGTACATTTGTTGAAAATTTTTCTCATGATTTTGACTTTTCAGCCCAGAAATGACCAGCTGACTTCCCTTACAATAACACTTTAAATTGAGCTAATCTATCATATTCTAAACTATTTACCACTTTGCTCTGAAAGGTCTCAAAAGTCCCACTCTCAATGTCCGGAGGAGGAAAAGCTTTTGTCACATCGTAAATCATTAGCTGGGGGATAATCTTCGAGCCAACTTGCGCATTTCTCACTCTCAACGAGTCAAAAAGTCAAAAACCACCCGGCTCGAAGAGGCTGTAAATCGCCTCCGGGACCATTAAGAGTTCATCAAAAACATTTAACACACTAATAAATGAGGGTCATAAATTCGTGGTAATGTTTAGTCTAGGGTGTTGTGTTTATGAAAGGAGATAAATTTTGTCAACAAAAAAAAAGAAAAATAGTGATTTTTGAGGCGGGTTGGAAATTTTTATTGTTCAAAGTTGTTTGATTTTGAGTTATGAAAAATTTTTTCGAAAAAAAGTTGTTAGAAAAAAAAATTCATGTTAAATTATAACCAAAATTAAAAGTCTGATTTTTATCGTGAACTTGGCTCAGTGGTAGTGCTCCAAGATTTGAGTCTAAGGGTCTCGGGTTCGAATCCCCTGAGTCGATTTGATTTTGCTTGTATATTCCATAGTTAGACAAAAATCGAAATTTTCTTTGCGAAATGCAATAAAAATTTATTAACCTGTAAAAGTTCGCCTCCCGCAGTTCCAATTACGACGATTACATGTTCTTGGATATTTCTTGCCGCAACAGATGTAAGAATCCGATCCGAGTACTGTATCGCAGCAACTTGACTGGTCTCGATCGTTCCGCCGACACCGAGAAGACATGTGTCTTCGGCCAATGGAAGATGGGATTTCTACAAAACGTATTTTTGACGTATTAGAAACACATTAATTTGTAGAAAAACAAGGGTTTTATGTGTTTTTATGGGTTAATTAAATAAGAAAATGTGACAGCTGGAATGAAAAATTGGGGTCAAAATATTTAGGCGGCGTGAAAAATTTGGAGAGCATGAAGGGTTCAGTGTGTGAGTAGACTCAGGCATAGGTCTAGGCTTTAGCTTAGGCTTAAGCTTAGGCCTAGGCTTAGACTTAAGTTTAGGCTTAAGCTTAGTCTTAGGCTTTAGCTTAGGCTTAAGCTTAGGCTTAAACATAGACTTTAGTTTAGGCTTAAGTTTAGGCTTAAGCTTATCCTTAGGCTTTAGCTTAGCCTTTAGGCTTACACTTAGGATTAGACTTAGGCTTAAGCTTAGGCTTAGACTTAGGCTTTATGCTTAGAAAGTTTTATTTCAAAAACAACGAACAAATTTATTGATAAACTTAATACTATTTTTTGACTTTTCCATTCAACCGAAATTTGTTCTGTTTCAAAATTTATTGGAATTTTAATACTACATTTCCAGATGGATTTTCAATGATGGATTAGTAGTGGGGGCTTATTTTTTGATAAATTGCATAATTTTACGAGAGAAAAAATTGGAGCAAATTTATTTTTAGTCAATCTGACTAATCGGAGGATTTAAAAAAGGATTCATCAATTTCTTGAGAAAATTTATATAAGTGTAAAAATTTGAAAATTTTATTTTACACTCTTCTTCAGCAGATGTTTTTTTTACTCATTTCTGTGTCAAATTTTATGTTATTACCCTAGAAAAATGTCCCAAAATCCAAGAAATTTTCATGTGTTGTCAAACAAAACAGCAAATGAGTTTTCTTTGCGAACAGATGTTTTGCCTTCTTTGCTCGTTAGAGCTATTTATTGAAAGGAAATGATTCGTACAATCAAAAAGCGTGTCCTTTTTGGCGGCTCCTGGGATAATTTCCTCTCAAACAAAAGACGGTAATCACTTAGATACGAATGGGGGAAATGGGAATTTTGGCGGTAACAAAACAGGAAACAACAAAGCGCTGATGGAAAATCAAAAGCGCAGAGAGAGATCTAAAAAGATTAGCGTGGAGGATAAAAAGAATGGAGAAGAATTGATGGTGCTTGTAAAAATTTGCATATTGCGCTATTCCAGCTATATAAAGTTTTCGATGAGGGTTTCAGCAAAAAAAATTTTTAAGCGCTGCAAAGAAATAGACTTTTGGGGTAAACTTAAGCCTAGAGCTAAGCCTAAAACTAGGGCTAAGTCTAAGACTAAGCCTAGAGCTAAGCTTAAGCCTAAGGCTAAGCCTAAGCTTAGGCCTAAGCCTAGGGCTAAGCCTAAGCCTAAGCCTAGGGCTAAACCTAATACTAAGCCTAGAGCTAAGCCTAAGCCTAGGGCTAAGCCTAAGACTAAGCCTAAGGCTAAGCTTAAGCCTAGGGCTAAGTCTAAGCCTAAGCCTAGAACTAAGCCTAAGATTAAGCCTTCCAACATCTTATAATTTTCTTAAATTTTTAAAAATGTTTAATTTTTTGAATTGCTTCAATAACTCAATTTTTTTTCGTTTTTTCACATTTCCGGCAAAAAATATTGAGCCGTATTGTTTTCCACGAATCTCTATAGGGGTATCAATGGAAAGGGAAACCCGAACACTTAGGCGATTATTGGGACACTTGACCTTGGAGTGGATGCCACCGCTCGCCTTTTGAGTATAGCGACGGTGCCAGTCGTCTACCTTGACATTTGCATAATCCTTAATAACACTTTAGGCATCAAAAAACGATTGGCTAAACTTGATGGGTTTTTGATGAGAAAATGGGTATTGTTTCAAAAAAGTTTTTGAAAAATGAGACAAGCGTTTGAAAAATGAGGCAATCAAGGTCATTTTGGCAAATTTTTCTGATTGACCAAAAAATTCGACTTAGAGATGGAGAGTGATCTTTTAAGCTCAAGACTAAGCCTAAGCCCAAGCCCAAGCCTAAGCCCAAGCCTAAGCCTAAGCCTAAGCCTAAGCCTAAGCCCAAGCCCAAGTCTAAGCCCAAGCCTAAACCATCTCTGCTGAATTTCTTTTGGCTATTCTACTATTTCTGACAACGATAATTAGACAGGGCCAAGATTTTCGTGCCAATACACATGTTTATTCAAATTTTTAAAACCTACATTGATACACTTGGAATCTCTGCCAATATGTGGTAGACCAATAGTGTCCGTGCCACCTCGACACCTATCAATATTGTACCAAAAAGTTATGCGAATTTTGGGCATATTATAAATACAGACGGCCGAATCCTTTTCTTGGGCATCCGTAAAAACCCCAATCAGTTGGTCAGAGACCAGGGTTATCGATTTGAGAATATTGAAATTGGTGTTGTCTTCGCCACGGCATTGGATCTCGATTTCGGAGTAGCTGACGTATCTAAAATTTTTTTTAAAATTTTGGTAGAACAAACAAGATGCGTGGATGGATTTCTGATTCAATCAAAAGTTATTTATTGAAACGAAAAAATTCAAAAAAGTTTGTGTATTACAACGAAAACATGAACACAAATTCGAATTTCAAACGCAATTTTCTCAAAAACTACAACGATTCAGAATATGCCGTAAAAACAAAAAATGCTCCATTTTTCATGAACTTTTTGGATATATAATTTTTTCGTAGTATTTTTTCCGAGTAGACTGGTCCTTTAAGGTGTTGTTCAACTAATTAATTTTTCCTGTCCCCATTTTCCCACGTTACCTATATGCCTAAATTATGACCATCTTAGACCCTTTTCCTGCCAAAACTCATCGGATTTTGACCTCATGTGGTTTATTAGTGGACCCGGTCTAATTAGAGGTTGTTCCGCCAATTATTAATGTTTTCCGTGGCACACCATTCCGGTCATGACTCATGAACCGAACCAAGATCAATTGCATAATAAGCAAAGATTTATTGGTGGGACAAGAAAACAAGTCTTCCAAGACTTGTAACGTCTTTCAACTTTAAGAAAAATGTTGGCTACCTTGCGAAGTGGATAAGGAAGCCGCCCGTCCTATCTGACAAGTTAAGCAACGTTGGGCCCTCCAGGTTCGATCCCACTAGGGCAAAAATTTTGATCTACGAAAAACTTTTTTTACAACTTTTTCTTACTTTTCTTACAAGCAATGAAGCAAAAATTTTTCACTTCATTCTTTGTAAGGAAAGTTTTTATATCGCCCTAGTGGGATCGAACCTGCAGGCCCAACGTTGCTTAACTTGCCAGATCGGACGGACGGCTTTCTATCCAGCCAACATTTTTCGTAAAGCTGAAAAAACGTTATACTTATAATCAAAACATGCACATATACCATTTCCCTGATTCAATAAAAGATGTTTATTGAAACGATTGATGAACATTACACGATTCAAAAAAAAATTTACTTGTCGTCATCTTTGCATATTCGAATCAGTCTTGAGACGAAAGGATTCGAGATAGATGGGGCTTGTACGTATTTCTTCTGGACACTGGCCCAATAGATATAGTGTTCGTCTTTAAAGCCTCCGATGTAGCGGATTTTGAAACGGCTTTTGTATTCGGCTCGAATGTGTACAGCAGCTTCGCCATCAATATGCCCTGAGTTTATGGGGAGGAAGTTTGGGGCTATCCTAAAAAATTTTTTTTCTATTTTTTCATTAAAATTCTGGCAAAAATCGAATTTTTGATATCTCCAAAAATCAATTTTTTGGCAAAAATCGCCAAAAATTTGATTTTTACAAAAAATCGATTTTTGGTGATTTTTACCAGAACAAAGTAAAAATTTTGACACTAGTGGGGATCGAACCCGCGCCAATAATATGAATGGTCAGCGTCCTAGCCATCAGGCCATGCGCACCCACATTGCCATGAAACAGAGTTTAGCTTAATTTTTTCTACTACCTTGTTGCAACAGCCGGAAAGCCTTCTCTATACGGACTTTCATAAGAATACGTTGCCGCGACGAACAACTTCTCTCCCGTCTCATCCACCAACGAAACCGTACTAGCATTTGGAGAATTAGCCGCAACCGGTGACGACCCATTCCTTAACACCCTATTCAAATTTCCAATCGATCTAATCTCGCATATTCCCTGCCTGACGGACCCACAAACAAGTAGTCCATCAGGTAGTCTATGCAAAATTTTGTTGTAATTATCCGTCTCTTGGATAGTATGCGAACTTCCAATGCATGAAGTCAAATCTGGATTACAATAAGGACTGTCTAGGATAGGTCCAGTGGTAATATCTTGAAGTAGGGTGAGATTTCTGGAATCGATGGAATATAGGCTGTTGATCGTGCCGATATAGAGTTTGTTGTCGGCGGCGATGGCGTTGTTGATCCGAGTTCTTGAATGGAAATTTGCAATAAGTCGACCATCGGCGTGCACATTGGGAATAAGGGAAATTAATACAGAAACTAGTAAGCAAATAATATCAATGCCGTATAAATACATTTGGGTACATTTCTAAAATTGTTCAATTTTTGAGTTGAAACGGAGGTGACGGCAACTGCCAAACTCAAGCCAAGAAAAAATCTTTTGGACGCAAGAGGGGACCGAACCCTTGCCAGTGCCGGTGATGCCATAGCCTTGGCAACGCACCGGACCACTACCACTACACCATGATGGTCACTGAATCAATCGTTACTAATTTCGATCGTTTTTTGCAAAGAAGTATTGTGTTGACACTACTTCAAGGTTGAAATTAGTAACGAGTGATTTAGTGACCACCATGGTGTAGTGGTCCGGTGCGCTTCCAAGTCTACGGCATCACCAGCACTAGCAAGGGTTCGACTCCCCTTTGCGTCCAAAAGATTTTTTCTTGGCTGAAGTTTGGCATTCGTTTCTACGCGAGGAATCGAATCTCGATCACCACCCTCCTAATCCGCCATTACCTAACCTGTACTAATCGAAATCTAATCTTGTCAATTATCCCCCTTCCCCCCAAAATCGAACATGGCAACAATTGATCGCATGACAACTCCATGCAACAAGTTACACAATTTTGATGGACGCTGGAGGTGCCGAGTTGATGGATGAGTGGACATGGGACAATCGAATGATGGGGAGCATCATCATCATTGGCTAGGGAATTTTGGGATTAGAGATGCGAGATTATGATCTGGTTCCGAGGTGGGTCTCGTCAGGCCAGATTTCGCGATATTTGGCGTGACACATAGGGCGAAAGTGAATAGTGTCAGGATTCGCGCTCGACTATGTCATTTGTATGGTACAAAATGGGTGGGAAATGGGTGATTTGTTAGAATTCATGCAATTTTTATGAGACAGTAATATTTTCTCTCACCCCGAAATGGCCAAAATTTCCAAATTTTTTCACCAAAAATGACTAAAATTTTGCATTTTTTCATCAAAAATGGTCAAAATTTCCCAATTTTTTACTAAAAATGGCCAAAATTTCTCATTTTTTCACATAAAAATGGCCAAAATTTCCCAATTTTTTCACCAAAAATGGCCAAAATTTCCCATTTGTTTCATCAAAATGCCCAAACTTTTTATGATTTGCTAAAATTTAAAAAATTTCGATCTTGGCGGGATCGAACCCGCACCAATAACACGAATGTCCAACGTCCTAGCCATTAGGTCATGTGTGTGGAAACTCGTCACGATACAGAGTTTGCAGTAATTTCCTCCCGAGATAAAAATTTTCCAAAAATCTCATTTTTTAAAGTCAACTATCGTGCCACCGATAGTCGATTTTTGAAAAATGGAGATTTTTGGAAAATTTTCATGCCGTGAGGACAACAGACTACTCCACTGGCCTACCCAAAACACAGAATGCAAAAATTCAAAAAAAACAAAATTCAAAAATTCCCACAATTGCCACTTTAAGAACTGAGAAGCGCAACATTTCTGTGAAATCTGAGCCCAGAAGTTAAAAAGTAAAACTCCACCTCGAAAATAGGCGGAGCCTAGACGATTGGACACTCGCCGAGAGGATCAAATGACCCTTCCGTTTTTCGCGTAATTTATATGCGATCGTTCACAAAAATGAGAGCAATTCATAGAAAGAAAAAGGTCATAGAATGAATATCATCGTAGAAATTTGACCATAGTCAAGTGGTTAGGACGCCAACGTCCTCACTGAATGAGCGGGTTCGATCCCACTCGGAGTGATTTCTTTTTGCATCATTTAAAACTGATAAAAAATTTTCATATGAGTATTTTTATATTGAAAACAAGAAGGTGATATTATTTTTCCATAAAAATGAGTAAAAAATTATTTTTTAAAATTTTTATGCAAATTTGGACGTTTTTTGAGATTTCTTCAATTTTTTTTTGAATAATTTTTTATGAAAAAATAATATCACCACACAGTGGGTTCTGGAGATAAAAAAAACATGTGAAATAAAAAGCAAATTCTATTAGAATGGCTAAAATAGCTCAGTGGTAGAAAGTCTCAGCTTTAATTCCAAAGGTAGCGGGATCGAATCCCACTAGCGGCGATTTGATTTTGCCGCAAAATAGTAGTTAACTTCAAAACGCTCTAAGTCGAAAAATGTCCATCCTTTTTTCATGATTTTTTATAGATAACTAAAATCGACCATGCTCTTTCAGAATATGCAAAAAATTTTGAAAAATTCGATCAACAAGTTGTTCACACTCTAAAATGACTCTATACTTAAAAAATTCGCACCACAAAAACAATGCATAGAAAATTAAATTTTAAACTCCCTCGGCTAAAAGAGTCATTATTCACAAAAATAGCAACGAAAATGATACATGCACATAATAAATTGCTGAATGGGGGGAAACAAAAACCAGGCGTTTTGAGTGAGCTAATGCCTAACACCGAGACTAATCGAATTTCCTTGGTGGCCCCAAGAAATTGCAAATATATAGCATGGATTATTTCTTTGCGCTCAAGAAAGAAAGGAAACGGAGGACCAGCGTCCAGAGTTTGGAGTAATTGTTTTGGTCTATAGGCCAGGGGCGACGATAATTTTTTTCTCGAGCTGGCAATAATTATGTGTTAGGTGAAATTTATTATAAAAAGTTTAAGGGGACATGCAATTACGAGAGAGAAATAGAAAATAATTGGGTTATATTTAGATTTTTGAGGAAGAAAAAATCGAATTGACTATCGTAGACTTCGGTGGAGTAAAAAATGGGAGGTAGGGGGTTCTAAAAAAAATTTTCCTTATGGGCTAGGAGTTTTTCCGAATTTGAATTTTTTTAAGATACGTGTTTTACATAAAAAATAACAATTTTTCACAACAAATCCTCCAAAATGGCTATTTGTGACAAAATGCGATTTTTGTCAGATTTTTTAGCTCATCAAAAAATAAGTATTACATAAAAATTTAAGAAAATAAGATGTTAAAAGGATAAGTTCAGGCGTAGGCTTAGTCTTAAGCGCCATTTATACTTCCGTCGCGTCGCAACGCGACAGTGAATTTTGTGTCGTGCGACGCGTCGTACGACACAAAAACACTGTCGTGTCGCGACGCGATGGAAGTATAAATGGCGCCTTAGGCTTAGGTGTTGGCTTAAGCTTAGTCATAGGCTTAAGCAGTTTTAGGCGTAGGTGTAGGCTTAGGTGTAGGATTAGGTTTAGGCTTAAGCTTAGGTTTAGAAATTATGCTCTGGTTCAATTAAACTTTTTATATAGATAAAAATAAAAAAGACTAATACATAATAAAATATGTCTTCACACATTCAACTTATTTACCGACGATTTTTGATCATACACATAAAAAATTTTGCCCCAAGCAAAAATGTATACGAGGTCAGAGAAACCTATCTATCCAGGGATAAATCTTATCGCGACTCAAGTTGTTGGCATGCCGAGGCCATCTTTTTCATATTCGAGTGTTCCACTTGATGTCATAACTTATTTGATGTTTTGGGCACTTTTTGTCACTTTGTTGTGTCTAAAAGTATGTGCTGTCCTAGCCTAAGGGAATATTGGCATTGGATCGATGTCTTGAGTGGGTTTGCGAAGTTCTGTGGATAGGATTTTTGAATTTGAAAAAAACTGCCCCCCCCCAAGCAGGCAAGCTCAAAAAATAAAGACATCCCCTCTCCTTTTGAGTGAACCCCACGCAAAAATAAGCCTTATTTTTAGACTAAGACTTAGTTTAGGTCTAAGCCTGGGCTTAGGCTTAACTTAGGCCTAAGCAATACCCTTAGTCTAAGCCTTAACCCAATCGTACCTTTTCTGAATTCTACAGCCCTCTGAGAGCCTTCGAAGGGAGCCCACCTTGCCCTCCCTCTCTTCATGTATGATCAAAATATTCATAAGGTCATTCAAAAAGTCAGACTTTTTCGAAACGCTAATTTTCTCCGATTTCTTTTATGGATATAGCCACCTTTCTTATACGGAAAAATTCATTGATGCGGAAGTCTATTAATTGAGCGCCTCCCTAAACAAAATTATCCCATTTTCTTTTTCTGCTATAATGACCACTTTCGGCTAATTTTTATTTGCGAAAAACAAAATTGCACCTGGTAAGAAGAGAAAATAGGGATGGCATAATTTTGGGGGGTAAAGCTTGAAAAAAATTCAAATATTTTCGTTTCAATAACCCAAAATAATTTTCAAATGGAATAATTTTGGTGTAATTTTGAGTAAAAAAATGTTATATTTACTTTATCCTAAGTGCTCAAGAAATTCAAATTATTTTCGCGTCAATAAACAAATGTTGATTGAATCAGGAATTTGAAAACCTTATATAAATTCCTATAAAACGGAAAATCCATGTCCTGGCACGAATCCACAAGTGAAACTCGACTCTTTCTCTCGAGAAGACCTCTTTCTCTTTTCAATTGGGGATTGAAAAGGAAGCGCCCAAGTGAGAGTGGTCATCCCGAATTAAGACGCATTAATTAAAGATGGCATGAAAATTTCGAGTGAGAGTTTCAATAATGCTATGCAATTTTTTACTATAAATATAGGTTAGGAAAAATTTAAAAGAAAAATGGTAGAAAAATTATAATATATCAAATTTAGGTCTGAAAATTTTTTTTAAATTCAAAAATGTGATCTAATCCGCTCTAAAAATGAAGGGACGAAGTCCTCTTAATTTGATCACGTCGCAGCATAGGTGTAAGCTTAGGCTAAGGATAAGGTTGAGGTGTAGGCTTAGGCTTAGTTTTAGGCATAGATATAGGCTAAGGATAAGGTTTAGGCGTAAGTGTAAGGTTAGGCGAACGAAGTCCTCTCACTTAAACACGTCGCAGTGTAGGTGTAGGCTTAGGTTAAAGATAAAGCTAAGGATAAGGCTAAAGATAAGGCTTAAGCTACGGATAAGGCTTAGACTAAGGCCTAGGCTTGGGCTAAGGCTTAGGCCTAGTCTTAGGCCTAGCCTTAGGCTTAGACCTAGGCTAAGGGTAAGGTTTAGGCCTAGGCTAAAGCTTAGACCTAGGCTAAGGATAACGCTAAGGCTTAGGCCTATGCCTAGAATAGGCTTAAGCTAAAGATAAGGCGTAGGTGTAGGATAAGGCTTAGGCGAACGAAATCCTCTCGACTTGATCACGTCGCAGCGAAAATCTTGTATAATTTTTTCGCCAAAAGTGCAATATCCATCGAATATAAGTGCAACTCGTGAGAATGCTTGAAGCAACACATATTGCGCAAAAATAAACATTGCCCATCCGGAAGGAGAAAGATCAAGCAATCCTCTTCAAAACCATTTTGAAGAGTGTTCATTTTCAGCGAAAATCGTGACGACCCCAGAAGAGGACATGAATACCCCCATTCAAAAGTAAATTAACTCAAGAAAATACGAAAAATGACCAAATGAGTAGCCAAAGGCTTTTAAGAGATTAGCTTGTTGAGCTAAAATTTTGAGTGACACGTAAAAAACACGTATGTGCAATTTTCCGTCTTGGTAGAATGGTAGAAATAACTATCTGGCGCAAATCATCAAATCAAGTTAAATTGCAATCAAGACTAAGTGCGCAAAAGCGGAGAGAGATTTGACGGGTTTTGAAACAAAGGCCGTACGACACGCCATATGGCGGGAAAAAGGGGATGAAGCAAGATTGAACACGGAAATCTTCGAAAACAAAGGTGGAAAAATATGTGTGAGAAAATTTTTTAAAAGGCAATGTCCGGAAAGGTGTCGCACAAGTTGTGGAACTATTTTTTTAGGAAATTGGGCAAAAGTTTTCGGACCCGACCAGGACTCGAACCCGGACCTCCTGGCTACTGTCCAACTGCACTACCATTATGCTATCGAAATTTCGAACTAATGCCCGTTAATTTTTGATGAATATTCACCAGAAATTAACGGGCATCAGTTGGAGATCTTGGTAGCACAATGGTAGTGCACTTGGACGATAGACAGGAGGTCCGGGTTCGAGTCCCGGTCGGGTCCGAAAACTTTTGCCCAATTTTAAATTTCCTGGATTTCTACGTCTTTGCGTGTTAATCCGAGCGCCAAAAATGAGAGCTAAATTTAAAAAAATGCAAAAAATCTTGAAAATATTATAAGGCGTAAAAAAAGTCTAATGAGCTCATAATGGACTGGCAGATTTGCGCGAAACATAATAGACACTTATCGAGAAAAAAGAATGGCTGGATTAAGAAAAAATGGACACATACTGTGTCATGACCGTTCGAAACAATACAATGTCTAGGCTAATCGTATAAATCGGGATTAGAAGGTGAGAGTATTACAAGATGAGTAAAAAAGTGCATTTTTGGGGATCGAAAAAATTTTTAGGACCGGAATATTCTTTACTAAAAATGGTAATTTTATGCGAGAAATCGATTGCGCGCATTCTCGAAGCATGAAAACGCTTCCTTAACCCTGATTCAGGGAATGGGTTCGTGTATTGACACGAAAATCGATAAAAAATTTGTTTTTTTATGATACTCACTCAGTAGAAAAAAGATTTTAGGCAAAAACGCAAATTTTTAGAAAAAATTGCTTTTGAAATTGCGTGTGGAGTTAGTGATTTTTGAAAGAATCTGTATATTACAACGAAAACATGAACGCAGTGAAAATTCGTCCCTGAATCAATAAAAGTTGTATATTGACACAAAAATTCACAAAATTTTCAATTTCAATTTTTGGCAGTTTTCGTAAGTCGATGAAAAACAAAAATTTTTTAAAAAATTTCGCGTCAATACACAACTTTGATTGATTCAGGGACGAATTTTCACTACGTTCATGTTTTCGTTGTAATACACAGATTCTTTCAAAAATTGCCAACTTCAAACGCAATTCTCTCGGCAACGATAACGATTCAGAACATGCCGTAAAAACAAAAAATGCTCCATTTTTCATGAACATATATAACATTTTTCTAGTGTTTTTTCTTAATTTGACTGGTGCTTTAATGAAAAAGTAAAAAAATTCTAATAAAATCAAAATTTAAAAAATATACATAATATCCAACCGCAAATGGCCCTCTCTTGACCACTACTGAGATCCACACACGCACACATAAGAAGCTACATCCGGATTCATTTGCCAATACAAGGCCCAAATGTAAATTACTCAATTTGCTGACATGCGCCGGTTTTCGGCTTTGTGCCATGGCACTCTCGACTCGGGCGGCGATTAATCTTTTGTTCCATCAAATGGATAAATGTTTGATATGTGGGTTGTAGTATATTAGTAGTTTTGGGTCGGTGATATTCATATAGAGCACTTTCTGCTAACCCGAAAAACTCATCATCATGATATAGTGGCAAGTGTCTTATTTTACACTCAAATGGTCGAGGGTTCGATCCCGCTGGGGTGAAAACAATTTTATATAGACTGAAAAAAGTTGTGGTGAGGGGGAGAGGTGATGCCAGAGGCATAGGCAAGGGGGCAGGGGGAGGTGCCCCCGCAGTAAAAATTCGTCACTGAATCAATAAAAGTTGTGTATTGACGCGAAAATTGTAACAAATTTTTCTTTTCTCATCGACTTACAAAAACTGTCAAAAAATTTTTGAATTTTTGCATCAATTTTTTCTACACATAAGAGTCCCTCATTGTTCTTGGGTAAAAAAATGGCTTTTTTGGGGAAGTGATCTCGATTTTCGAAGGCCCCATATGAGCGCAAATTCTAATTCCACATATCCCCCCAAATTAGCTAAATTAACTCAAAATGTTGCGACTCGAAATTGTTCGAATCCTCTATTCTCATTTTGTCTTGTTTCTATATTTCGTGTCCGGGAAATGATTTGTTTATTTACGGAAAACGTATTCGGGATGAGAGAATGGTATAGAATAATTTGATTACAGCCGGCTGTCCACTGCCCAGTGAACATGACTGGCGCTCTTAATCCCACACCGCCCTATAATCGAACACGACAAATTCGTGCGACGTTATGCAACAACATACATAAATTTGTGATTAGGTCTTAAAGGAGGCCAGTCCACTCGGAAAAAACACTATTTAAAAAAGTTATATATTCGGAAAGTTCATGAACGAATTTTGAAAGAATCTGTGTATTACAACGAAAACATGAACTCCGTCCCTGAATCAATCAAAGTTGTGTATTGACGCGAAAATTTAAAAAATTTTTATTTGTCATCGACTTACTAAAACTGCCAAAAAAATTTTGAATTTTCGCGTCAATAAACAACTTTGTATTGATTCAAGGACGAATTTTCATGTTTTCGTTGTAATACACAGATTCTTTCAAAAATCGCCAACTTCAAACGCAATTTTCTCGAAAACTACAACGATTCAGAACATGCCGTAAAAACAAAAAATGCTCCATTTTTCATGAATTTTCATGAATATCAACCAAAAAATGGTAACAACTTTTTCCGGATGGAGTGATCTTAAAAAAACCTCAAATGACCTACCGACACACATATAAAAAGTCTATTGAAAATTCAAAAATACAAAAAAATTTGCATTATCAATTGACACATAAATTTCCCCCAAAACCCATTAAAAACCCATACAACTCAACGCAAGAAACTTTTCTCCATTAAAATGTATAGAAATCCTCTTTTGTTTGATGTACCGGAAATCGGACATCGAGCAAAGGAATTAATGCCCTCTGAGATCAACATGAAACGCGAAAGAGATTTTCTCGAATGCCCATCCACTTTTCTGACTTTTATGCCTTAGATTAAGCTAATAGCTAATGGCCATATACGAGAAGATAATCTTGAGTGGAATTTCTATAAATGGACATTTGGGTACGCGGATGGGATTAATTTTTATTTTTAGAAATGAGTGAGGAAATTTTGAGATGTATAATTTGGTAGAAAACAAGTTATACTTTTTATTTTTTTACGAAAATTCCATTTTTAGCCTTTTGGAAAAATTTTTTAAACTTATACAATTTTAGAACTTATCAAAAATAAAACAAGTTTATGAAATAAATTAATTTGGTAGAAAAGATAAAGGCTTAGGCTTAAGCCTAGACTTGAACTTAAGCCTAGGCTTAGGCCTAAGTGTAAGCGTACGCCTAAGCCTTGTTCTAAGCCTATATCTAAGCCTAAACTTAGGCCTAGGCTTAAGCCTAGGCTTAGACCTAGGCTTTGTAAGCTTAGGTAAAAGATTAAGTAAAAGCCTAAGCCATCTATATGTGTTAGTAAAAGATTTTCATAAATCCAACATAAAAATGTTCCTGCATAAAAATGAAAAACACCATTACAAATTGTTGACCCGTGTCCCAGTGACCATTTTGCCACTGTTTGGCCGCTACCGGTCCACTGTCAACAAATAACGCATATCTAACCGTTCTTCAAACGTGTGTGTTGTTGACAGCGCCAAAAAAAGGGAGCGGTCACTACCTGCCCAACAACGACGTTCCGGCGTTTCTTGAACAAATAGCCACCTTGGCTGGCCCTCTATCGTGCTAAATGAACAAAATTCGCTGGTCGCCACTCAAAAGCTGGCGACTCGGAAATTTGAGAGAACACCTTGATGAAGGCTTTTACCACCTGGAAAACGACTGCTGAATAAATAACGCTTCAATAAATAAAATGTGTGGCTTTTGATAGGTTTCATCGTGGGGGCATGAAGTGGAAAACTTGTCTTGGTCAGTATATTAGCTAAGACCATAGGGGTAATTTTATGCGAAAAATCGATTTCGCGCATTTCCGAAGCTTAAATATTCTTCCCTGACCCTGATTCAGGGAAATAAGAGAGTGTATTGAGACGAAAATATGAAAATTTTGGATTCAATACACACTCTTATTTCCCTGAATCTGGGTCAGGGAAGCATTTTCAAGCTTCGGGAATGCACGAATGCATCGATTTTTCGCATAAAGTTATCCCTAGAAAAGTCATTTTCCGAAAAAAATTTTTTTGGAATTTTTGCAAGATGCTGCTGCAAAGATTACCTCCTTTAAGAAATTTCCGGTTTGAGAGGGGACATGCCCCTTCCTCCCTAGGGGTGCACTAGTAGTGTAGCCAGCGAAGGCTCTCGCTGGCCACGCCACTAGTGCACCCCCACCAAAAAATTGAAAATCTATGATCTGGACACCCCCCTTCAAAATTTGTTAAAGTTATACATGTGTAACACCCATACAAAATCGATACAAATCAACACCCTGTACAAATACCGCAAAATGTCAATCAAAAAATGTCTCCAGCATATTGATCTTGTCTCAAAATCTTAGGCGCAAATAATTTTTGCCAATCTGACAGACAACGAAGGCCCGAAATGGAGG
>OZJO01020669.1:0-13341 GCA_900406225.1 Acrobeloides nanus
ACGCTTAGAAATTGTTGGGCATAGTCAAAAACGGTGAAATATGAAGTTTTTGCGAAAAAACAAGTCCGATAAAGGTGTTTTTCGAGCCCCCCATTTCCTTCAGAAACGCTAAAAAACGCAGTTCTACCCTGATTTTCAGGGTCAAACTTAATTTTTCATGCTCCGAAAATGCGCGCAATCGATTTTTCACCTAGAAATTACCCTAAAAAGTCGGTTTTTAGAAGAAAATCGAAACAAATTTTTTTTCGATTTTTCGAGATTAGGCAATAAATGTTACGCTCCCTTTAAGGCAGCGGAAGAATTTTTCAAAGTCCTAATTACACTACCAAAATGAAACCTGAAAGTGGATACATTAAAGCCAACGCAATCAGTTGTAATGGCTGCAAAAATATTCAAGTGGCGCCAAAATGTTATAAACAAACGTCAGAATGCATGGCTCCTCCGGATACAGTCGGATTAACCTTTGATTCCTCTTCTTATGGGTCTGCACTGCAACTCACAGTGCCACCCATTGCCAAATGTCAATGTATTAATGGAGTGCGCTATTTTTGGAAAGCTATTACACCGAATGTTACAACGAGAGTTGATTGGGCGTATGATAATAAACAGTTGGCAATGAATATAATGTCTAAGTT
Organism: Acrobeloides nanus; assembly: GCA_900406225.1. NCBI lineage: Eukaryota > Metazoa > Nematoda > Chromadorea > Rhabditida > Cephalobidae > Acrobeloides > Acrobeloides nanus. The sequence continues at coordinate 636 of OZJO01020669.1, forward strand.
TTTATGTACGAATTTTTGTATTTGTGATGAAGCTGGAGAATGCTATCAAAAATTTAATGACAAATCAGCAGGTTATATAGAATTCATTCCGTATTGCAGTCGAAAATCGTGCCATATGTATGCGGTTGTATATGATGAAAGGGAGATTGATGGTTATAGTCCACTAAAAACTTTAAATGGCACAGTTTATCGTCGCAAACTCGGTTCAAAATTTGATGATTCTTTAATCAAAGCCTATTCTGTGACTTGTAATGGATGCGACTATATCCACAAGAAAAGCATCTGCCAAGGCCCGACATACATTAAAAAACCTGGGGAGATTATGGAGCGATATCCTTATTTCGAATACTTTGATTCCAATCTCGGCTTGTTGAACATGCTAGATGTATTGACCCAAGAGGCTATTGATCAGGATTGGTCGACTGCTTTGGATTATATAGAGTCTAATTGTGGTATATATGAAACTTTGACTGAGGGTGAATATAATCCTTTGTTTGAACTATGTGTAAATGTTAGTATTGGGAACTACAGTCATTTCAAGGGAAATGCTACTAACATTGACATAATGCTGGATGTGAATATAATTGCAAACAATCTTAGGATAACAAATTTATATATCCTCTATTCTATGGGAAGTGTTGGGATTGTTGCATCGGTTTCTATATTGTCTTTAATATTCTTCACTAAAGATTTACGAACCCCTTTTGGAACACTTTGTACAATACTAGCGATTGTTGACCTGCTATTCATCATTCATGCTCTAGCTCTCGAAGGAGGCTACACAATTTACCAAATCAATAATTGCATGTCTTATTATTTTTTATTCGGCCAATATTTGGACAATTATATTCTTTATATCCACATCACGTTGTCGATCACAGGATCGATTGTCAGCTGCATGCAATCAATGAGTAGAACTATTGTTCTATATCTTCCGATATTATACGCACATTGGTTTAAAAACAAGCACTTGCTATTCGCCTCATTAATTTTTTTCTTGTTAATATTTGTTATATGTCTACCAATATTGTTTCTTGAAGTTAACCTGACTTCCAGTTATGGAATTGACTCTGAATTTATTGTTCATGAAGAGCAGGGGTTATTATACATTTATTTTTTGATCTATAGCTATACTGATTATGTCATGATCTTCATTTCGTTACTTTTCGACTCAGCTACAGCATTTAAACTTGCAAGGTTTTTCAATAACCATCCCGATGGTTGGACTAGGCCTAAACTTCTGAGTGAACTTATCATCCTTGTCCAAAACTTTATGAATATTGTATTTTTCCTGATGTCTATGATACCATATTTGTTGTTCGTTACCATTTGTACAATAGATGTTCATTGTTATGATACCGTTTTTCATCGGTTGATTGTAATTTTATATCGCTATAATTCTAATCGAGTCATTTGGAGGACTTGTGAAGAACTGTTTACTCTTATGATTCAGTTTCGAATCTATCGAATGGGAAGAAAGGAGCTGAAAACACCCACGATACCAATGAAACAAAAATTAAACGTGCTCGAAAAAATTAAAAGAAAATTAAAGGTACTTCAGCAGCACCGATAATGAAATAATTCTGTTTTTGCTTGCTTATTCTTGTATTTCCATTAAAATAAAAAATTCGACAGCTATTGTGTTCAAGAAAAATGAAAAAAGCTCGTTATACAGGGTGACTCGGTAGGTTGGAACTATCATTGATTTGAAGATTTTCTCATCCAATCGGTTTTATAAATGTCCAATTCGGATTCTCCACACATTTTACCCCAAAAGGGGTCATTTTTAGACAAAAATCGCTTTTTTCGACTTTAAAAGTTTATTTTTTCATATTCGGCAAAACCTAAAGTGTTACAGTAGAGTTGACTGCAGTTTTATGCACTATCTTGTTAATTTCAGCTATTATCAAATTGAATTTATTTTATCGACAAGGAACCAGACCCCGAAATCACCCACCCGGGTGCTCCACACCACATACTGAGTTCTGAACTCACTTTGTTATGCACCCAATGTGTGAAGAACCCATAGAGTCCGTGGGTGCTGAACCCAGTGGGTTCAGCACCCAACTCATGAGTTTTGAACCAGCGATGTGCCAATGGTCAGGACAACAGACGGTCATCCGTGTTCGGATCAGGACCCGAAAAGTTGGGTGCTAGCACTCGCACCCAAAAGCACTCATTGGTGGGTGCTAGCACCCAGCACCCATAATTTTTTAAATAAAAAATTAGAGGGTTACCCCTAAAAAATGAAGAATATGCGAATTTCAAAAATGTCTCCAAACCGGCTAATTTTTTATACTCGGGGGTTTTCGGCTATGGCGAAAAGAATCGATAAGGCGCCATTTATACCATGACGTGCGTCATGTTGGGTGCTATGACACGTATTATGACGCGTGTCATGATGCGTGTCATGACGCACGTCATGATGCATGTCATGACACGCATCATGACGCTGTGTCATTAGGGTTGCATAAATTTCCGGTAACAAATTTAAATTTTTTCGTTTCAATACACAGCTTAATTTTAAATGTATAACAGTTGATCAAACAGCATAAATTTGAAAATGAAATTTTTAGTTTTTTTCTGATTTTTCTTCAATGTTTTAACAGATTTATTGTTTTTTTACAAAAATTTTCGCGTATTCGGCCAGAATAATGTCATAAATTATTTTTTCCATCAGAATTGCCCATTTTTTCGCACAGGGGTGGGAGTGCACCAAAAAGTGTTGCTAAAAACTTGAAGCCTAGGTTATTTTTATGTAACTAATGAGTGATTAACAAAAACATAAAATTAGGTCCCATGCCTTTATACTTGTGGAGAAATCGAGGGTCATATTTGGCAAAAATCGGCATCCGGACCATTTTAGTATTCCTATCATAACTTTTTTTTCTATAAATGCGTCTCCCCAATTTAAAACACGTTTTTATTGCCCACGGTTGCCCTTTCTAATGACCCCTCGACCATGATCCTAGCATTTATAGTTTTCGAGAAAAGTTACTTTCTTTCTATTCATAACGCTTTTTGACCCCCTTCAAAATTCACTTTTTGAGCTCTAGATTTTCTCGCTACAGGAGTTCCGAGTTGCACATAAAAATAAACTAGAATTCCTGACCAACATCCCTGCAAAAAATGTCTCCATAGCTAAAACTGAAGGTGGTCAAAAATTGAAAATTCTTTAGATTAGCGAAATTTGCCATAATTTATATACAGGGTGATTCACATGAACCCGTACACTCGAATATTCTATTTTTTATCGATATTTTTCGATTGTTTTTCATTCTATGTACAGGGTGTTCAATAATTTACTAGTGTATTTTAAAAGCTCGCCAAAAATCGAGTTTAAGTGCATTTCAGTCGCCCGATAACTTATTCGATAGCCACCGTCACCAAATTTTGTTAGCAAAAAAAATTACGGAAAAAGAGCGTATTTTCGAGATTTTAGAGCCAAAATACTGGAAATTTGCACTTTGTGCACAGCCCCCAAATAAAGTCAATTTTCAAAAAGTCCCTAAAACGTTTCAAATCGCCTAAATTTTTTGCACTCGGGGGTTTTCGACCACGGGAAACACGAATCCGCCATAAAAACCTCCCAGTAGTCAAATTGAAAAACTTTTTGAAAATTCGATTTTTTTACCCCAAGGAGGACCAAGGGGTAAAAAAATCGAATTTTCAAAAAGTTTTTCAATTTGACTAATTTTTTGTACTGAGGGGAGGGGCGGTTTAGGCATGGGGAACTCGAATCTGAAGGAATTTTTTGATTTTGACCACGGGAAGGTACTCCCATACGAAGGTAAAACCCAAAAAGGGGGGTTTTACCTATTATGAGGTACCTCTTTGTAAACCATTTTTTGACCATATTCCCGAGGTCTAGGACAAAAACTAATGGCGGATTCGTGTTTTTCGTGGTCGAAAACCCCCGAGTGCAAAAAATTTAGGCGATTTGAAACGTTTTAGGGACTTTTTGAAAATTGACTGTATTTGGGGGCTGTGCAAAAAGTGCAAATTTCCAGTATTTTGGCAATAAAATCTCGAAAATACGCTCTTTTTCCGTAATTTTTTTTGCTAACAAAATTTGGTGACGGTGGCTATAGAATAAGCTATCGGGCGACTGAAATGGACTTAAACTCGATTTTTGGCGAGCTTTTAAAATACATTAGTAAATTATTGAACACCCTGTATATAAGAAGCTTATTTACAGACAAAAAATGGCTGAAATGCGACCTGCTATGATTAAACTTCGTGAAAAAGGCTTATCGATTAGGAAAATCTCGGAACTTCTTAATGTTCCCGTAATGACCATCTCAGACCATATCAAGCGTTACAAGAAACTGGGAGGCACGAGAACAAGCCAAAAAGAAGACTCGAAAAAAGCTCTCGAAATCGGAGGAACATCCAGAGTGTGAAACGCCAAGCCTTACAAAACAGTTGAATCTTTGAAGCGAGCGCTAATCAAGGCATGGGACGAAATATCGGTAGAAACTCTGGCGAAGATAGTGGATGACTTCCCCAAGTGCCTCAAGGCCTGCGTCGAAGCAGAAGGAGGCCACTTCGAATAGCAGTTACTTGTTTTTTTGTTGTTATGTTTCATTTTCAAATAAAATATAATTGAAAAATATCGATAAAAATAGAATATTCGAGTGTACGGGTTCATGTGAATCACCCTGTATATTCGGGAAATTCATGAAAAATGGAGCATTTTCTGTTTTTACAGTAAATTCTGAATCGTTATCGTTGTCGAGATAATCGCGTTTGAAGTTGGCGATTTTTGAGTTGCGATTGTAAATTTGAAATTCCCGCAAACTCTGATTATTTAAACAACTTGGCTGTGTTTTTGTATATGTGTTTGAGACCGATGAAGCACCATTTCATTTACTAACAACCCATTTGGGGTGCAATTATAAACGAGTGCGAGATTGAGAAACGAGTTTGTGAAGTTGAAGCTATTAGTCTAGTGTCGCCTTGGTTTTTTATAAAAGCCATTCCAATTCGGTGAATGAGACTGAGCTCTTTCATTATTATTTATGCGTTTTGACATGTAGCATTTATAGTCTTCATACTCGATTACTTTTATTGAATAGCCTTTTTTTATTGCCAACTAGAAAATTTTCATCATTTCATTTTATGGCATGATTTTATTCGATGTTTCGAATGTGTCATTTATTGAAGTTTTCTTCGTGTCTCTATAAATAATTTTTTTGACTAACAAATGCATAGAAAATGCCTGTCAAATGAAAAGATTCATTAAATATTTAGAGTTTTACGTGCGCACACACACAAAAAGGCTTGATGTTAATTGAAAATGTGAACTCAAACAAAAATGTATACTCGATAATTGAATCAGGGAAAAAATGTATTGAAGCGAAAAGGCCAGGCAACATAAAAGTAAAAAATATGACGTTTTAGCAGATGATTTTGTTTAGCCGGGTGGCTATGGGAAACACGACTTTTGAATTCAGGGAGCTACTACACAATAGGGGGAGAGAACACATACGTGAAAAAATTTTCAAAATTTTTCGGGAAATGACCCTTCTAGGGGTAAAACATGCGTGGAATTTGATATTTTTGACGCGAAAAAACGCTTCCCTGATTCAGAGAAGGCCTGTATATTAAAGCGAAAAGTCGCAAAAATCGCATTTTTGCGACTCTTCGCTTCAATATACTGGCCTTTCTTGAATCAGGGAAGCGCTTTTTTGCGAAAAAATGCTTTCCTGATTCAGGGAAGGGGTATTGTGTATTGAAGCGAAAAGTTACAAAAATCGCATTGTTACGACTTTTCGCTTCAATACACAGGCTTCCCCTGAATCAGGGAAGCGTTTTTTCGCTTTGAAAATGTCAAATTCGGATTCCCCGCATGTTTTACCCCTAGAGGGGTCATTTCCAGAAACAATTTTTGAAAATTTTTTCACTTGGGCATCCCCCACCCCATAGGTCACCAGTAGGGGCGGGGTACACCGGTCCCTCAGGATGGATAGATGAATGGCCTTTTAGGGGGGGGGGGGTACATGCGTACATGAACAAGGAGGAGGGACAAGCTACCTCGGGGCTATATGTTGTCGACCAAAAAAAAAGTCGATTTTTTCAAAAATTTATATGATGAATGAATTGGGGGGGAGGGTGGTACATGAACCCCCATGATGGATGGATGAATGACTATAAAGGCGGATGGTACGAGGATGAGTGGTGAGGGGGGTACTGTATCCCCCACCCTTGGTGACCTATGCCCCACCCTATTGTGTAGTAGCTTCCAAATTTGTCTTAAAGGACCAGTTCGCTCGGAAAAAAGTTGCCATTTTTTGTTGATATTCGGAAAGTTCATGAAAAATAGAGCATTTTTGTTTTTACGTAAATTTTAGCATAGCCTAGTGGATAGCATCACAGACTTCAAGTTTGAATACCCGGGTTCAATCCCGCTCGGAGCCAAATCTTTTTGCATCGTCCAAAATTGATGAAAATTTTTGTATAGGGGTAATTTTATGCGAAAAACACGATGTGATATTATTTTTTCATAAAAATTTTTGTAAAAAATAGAAAATCAATTTTTTTACCTATTTTTACTTAAATCTTGATGTTTTTTCAAGAAATAGGTAAAAAATTGATTTTTCTATTTTTACAAAAATTTTCATGAAAAAATAATATCACCATCGTGTTTTTCGCATAAAATTACCCCTAAGCAAGAATTTTCATCAGTTTTAGACGATACAAAAAGATTTGGCTCCGAGCGGGATTGAACTCAGGTCTTCAAACTTGAAGTCTGTGATGCTATCCACTAGGCTATGCTTTTGGAATCTCTCCATGAATAGACTTTATAAGAAATTGTGTCATATTCATTTCCCCTCTTTCAATCCCCTAAAAAAGAACTTCATCCAAAAGTTGAATAGAAAATTGCTTGCTTTTAGCGTTGTTTTTAGAGATGTTCGTTTTTCGAAAAAGTACAAAGATTCATTCAATTACTGATAGGCGGACGACTGGCTCCGTCGTAAAAAGTACAGCATGGAGGATCTATGAGAGGAGACAACGTTACTAAATAGAAAAGATTAGAGTGAAAAAATTGGCCTTCATTGTGTGGCATGGCTTTCTCTTGTGCTGTTCCAGCCAGCTGGTAGTGGGGAACCGCACTAGTAAGAAAAAAGAAAGAAGAGAATATATACGCTCGGCTTCATCTTGTCGCACGATTTTATGCTTGCCCTTTGTTTATGCCCTGTTGTGCTTTTTCGTTTGCTCTTTATGCTCTGGAAGTCATGTTCATTATGTTTTTTGTTCAACTTTGATGGATGAAGACATGATTTAAGATTTGAGGAAGAAGTTTTTTTACTCAGTCTTCTTTAGAGTACTTTTTCGACTTTCTAAGCATTTTTTTCAAGCCTGCATTAAAGAATTTTTAAGCTATTACACAATAGGGAGGGGGCTATGTGAAAATCGTGAAAAAAGTTTCAAAAATTTTTTCTGGAAATGACCCCTCTAGGGGTAAAAATAGGGGTGCCAAGTCTGATTTTTCAGAAAAGTGCTAATTTTGAGATGTCAAATCTGGCAAAATGATGATTTTTTAATATCACATCTGATTTTTGAGATGCGAAATTTTGTCAAATTTATAAGAAATATAATGGAAAATTAGCATTTTGCTGATTTTTGCTCCGAAAATCTGATTTTTGAAATCAGATTTTTTGATTTTGAACAAATGTTTTTGGTATTCATGGGCTTAGGCTTAAGCCTGACCTAAGCCTAGGCTTAAGTTTGGACTTAGGTTTAGGCTTGAGCTTAGGCTTAGGCTTAAGTTTAGGTCTAGGCTTAGGCCTAGGCTTAGGCTTAGTCCTAAGCCCGAGCTTAAGCCTAGGCCTAAGCCCAGTCTTAGGCTTAGGTCTAGGCTTGAGCTTAGGCTTAAGTTTAGGTCTAGGCTTAGGCCTAGCCTTTTGTCTAGGCTTAGGCTTAGGCCTAGGCTTAGGCTTAGTCCTAAGCCTGAGCTTAAGCCTAGGCCTAAGCCCAGTCTTAGGCTTAGGTCTAGGCTTGAGCTTAGGCTTAAGTTTAGATCTAGGCTTAGGCCTAGCCTTTTGTCTAGGCTTAGGCTTAGGCCTAGGCTTAGGCTTAGTCCTAAGCCTGAGCTTAAGCCTAGGCCTAAGCCCAGTCTTAGGCCTAGGCTTAGGTCTAGGCTTAAGCTTAGGCCTAGGCTTAGTCCTAAGCTTAAGCTTAGGCCTAAGTCCAGGCTTAGGCCTAGGTTTAAGCTTAAACTAAGATTAGGTCTAGGTTAATTTTGGGTTTAGGCTTAGGCTTAGTCCTAAGCCTAGGCCCAAGCCCAGGCTTAGGTCTAGGTTTAGTCTTAGGTCTATGCTTAAGCTTAGGCTTAGTCTTAGGCCTATGCTTAAACTTAAGCCTAGGCTTGGACTTAGGCCTTTCTCCAAACGGTGAATGGGGAAAAATTCGTATATTACGTTTATAGAGGCACTATAACAAACATTTTTTGATACTTTTTGTCAAAATTTAGGAAATCAAGTTTTGATGCTTACTTGTTAGCAGGGTTGGGATTTCCTTGGATTTATCCAGATTTCCCCGAGGGAATACTGGGAAAATTTTTTCCCCCAGAATTACTTGGTTTGAAAAGACGTTTCTCCTTTTTCAAGTCACGGTAGTGCAGTGACAAAGCAGCAGCTTCATGGCCACAAGGTCACGGGTTCGAATCCCGCTTGGAGCCACTTTAGTAAGAGATTTCCCCGGAAAAATCTGGATTTATCCTTTTTCCGAATATTGATAATTATATTTCCCAACCCTGCTTGTTAGTAGTACCATAATTTTTTGCAGCCCTCATATCATGCGCTTTTATAAATAAACATGTCTTTTTGTTGTCTATTTCAAGACCCATAATGATATTAAGCGAGTTAAATAAATCCTCTTTGAGAAATAATACTAATCGTCTATTAAATTATGTAAGCCCGGCCAATTTGACCATTTTGCAGTGCCCGCTAGCAAGAAAATAGCAGCTGTGGTCCTCACTTCATTTTTTTCTTCCTCCAAGCTTCTTTCAAGAAATTCCCATCTTTCCACCCTCACTTTCGCCATTCGCCAAATTTATGCATTGGTGGCTCGAGAGAGTAGTCGTCGTCGGGGGATTGCCGCAATGGACCAACGGACGTGGCGAGGAAGAATGCCACTTTTGCCATTTTTAGCCAAGCTCAACAATGCATATCACGCTTTCATGCAATTTTTTTTTGAAACTTGGCTTTTTATATTACGAGTAGTAAAAATGTTCTATTTTAGGAATTGCATGAGTCGTCATATTACTTTTTTTGAATTTCGATTTGTTTTGTTCTCTGCTCATTTTTCTAAATAAATATTTGCATAAGCGTGTGGAAGGAAATGCTAGGGCATTCTTACGGCACTTTTGCGACGGCCGATCAAATTTGCAAATAGTTCCAGACAATTTCGAGAAATTTGAGAGTTTGGGGCGATTTACGGATTTTGTTGGCCAGTTCCATAGCCAAATTTCGCAGACTTTTCAAAAATTACGAAANGACAATTTCGAGAAATTTGAGAGTTTGGGGCGATTTACGGATTTTGTTGGCCAGTTCCATAGCCAAATTTCGCAGACGTTTCAAAAATTACGAAAATTGTGTGTGTCTATAAGTTCAGTTCCACCCTCAGGCGAGCGTTTGGCATTTTGATAAAGAATTTAAGGTTGTGGGATGAGTGGCCTTAGTGGCGTAGTAGGTTGCGTGTTCGGGTTGTTGTCCGAAAGGTCGCGGGTTCGATACCTAGCTTCGTCTCTTGGTTTTTGCTAAAAAAATTGTCAAAGTTGAGACCAATTGTCAAAATTGAGACCAATTTTTGGGCAAAAATCAAACGATGAAGCTGGGTATCGAACCAGCGACCTTTCGGCAACAGCCAAACACGCAACCTACTGCGCCACTGAGGCCACTCGTCCCACAACCTTAAATTCTTTAACAAATTTTCAAACGCAATTATCTCGAAAGGGTTAATCTTTCATGGAGTGCCGTAAAAACAAAAATTGTTCAGTAACAATTCATCTTGCTTTTAAAAATGTTCAAAAGTTCGGTGGTCCTTTAAGTTTTGTGTTATAGTCCACCACGTGCGTCTTGTCCTTTGAGCTCTTGACGGGTAGAAGGATTAAAAGTTGATGCCAATAGCAGCCCACCGACGATTAAAAAGACATATAATTGATGTTTACTATTTTTAGAGATTTTATTATAGCGAAATTTTCATTTCCGCAAAAATTTCTCGATTTAACATTTGTGGCACGACTTTTCTTTCCAGAAAACCACGTTTAACTTCAATTTTGAAGTCTAAGAATATTGGGCCCTAAAGGCTATAATTGTTGCCAGCCTCTCTAACAACTTTATTGTCCGGATTTAAAGGACTAGTAGTTCACTTTTGGGGTGTTGATGCTATCTTATAGAGCACAAAAGTTGAAGCATTTTTTGCTTTTACGGTACTATTTGAAAATCTAAACCTAAAAAGTTATGAGCGAAACAAATTGCGAAAAAAATTTCCAAACGAGTTTGAATATTGAAACGAAGAGCTTGTACCATCAATCAGATTGTTTATTGAAACGATAAAAATCTGATTGATCAATAAGCTCTTAGTTTCAATGTTCCAACTCGTTTGAAAATTTTTGTTTCGCTCATAACTTTTACGGTTAGATTTTCAAGTAATACCGTAAAAGCAAAAAATGCTCCAAATTTTGTTCTCTATAAGGTGGCATCAACTCCCCAAAAGTGGGACTGGTCCTTTAAGGAGTTAGCAAAGCTTGAAACTTTTCTAGATAACACTTATTTCAATTCTAAACAGTGGCGTGGTCAGACTCCGGAACGGGGGCAGTACTGTAGTTGAGTCATAAAAAATACTGTAGTTAAGTCATAAAAAAATGGGCATTTTTTGAAAAAGGGGATTTTTTTCAACAAACAAAATTTTAAATATGAGGGAGGGAGGTATTGTAATTATATTTTGCAACAAAAAAATTGATTTTTTGGTGAAAAAAATTGCATTTTTAGGTCAAAAATAGCCATTTTTGGTGAAAAAATGTCATTTTTTGAGTTAAAAAATTGAAAAAAATGACATTTTTTTCAAAATTTTTCAAATCGAAAAAAATATAAGGGAGACCCTTAAGAAAATTTTCAAATTTTTTCAAGAACGAGAAAGGGGCGGTCGTCTCCCTGGACTACGCCATTGATTCTAAATTTAACTTTTGAAGAAAATGCGATTTCTTGGCCATTCTTTTTTCATTTCATTAAATCTCGTGACGCGTAATTTCTCTTTTAGTGGCGCGTAATTTCCTATGATGTTGGTTGAAAAATTTTTCAAGCATAAAAAATATTCCGCTTTCTAATTTTAGTTGAAAGTAATGTCGAGCGCTGAAAATTTACCCGTCTGGGTCTATGTGGTCTTCCGTAAAAACCCCAGTAGTGCACATGAAAAACTCACCGTGAATGTTACCACAGATGGGCCGGTGTTTTGGAACAGACACGTTGTCTACGTTTTTTGTTGCTCATGTCATTTTGAAAATCATGAGGTAACAAATCTCAGAGCTACTAAACAATAGGGGGGAGGGGTCACCCATGTGAAAAATTTTAGAGTTCTTCCCTCTGGGGAGACGCAATCAACAGAATTCCAAAAACTGATACTTTTTTCTAAGTGATTTTATGGAAAAATATCCTTTAAATGCTTAGGTCTAAGCTTAAGCCTAGCTTAGGCTTAAGCTTAGGCTTAAGCCTAGGCATAAACCTAGCCCCAAGCCTTTAAGCCTATAGGCCTAAGCCTAAGGTTACGTCTAAGCTTAAGCCTACACGCTAAAAAAAGTGAGTAAGAGGAATTACTCTCACGCTGATGAGGAAATCGCTACTCTTAAATATAAGAGTTATTCCACTTAAATTTAAGAGTTATTCCACTCAAAAAAGTTTTAAGTGGAAATACCCTTAAATTTAAGAGTTATTACTCTCAAAATTTTGAGAGAAAAATACCCTCAGCCGAGTGAGAGGAATTACTCTTAAATATGAGGGTAAGTCTGCTAAAACTCATTTGAAAGGAATAACTTTCACATTTTTGAAAATTTTCTGTCTTTGGATTGATTATAAGAGCTGTAATTAACACAGGACCGATGTCTGAAACAGAAAGTCTAAAAATACACAGAACTTAGTGAAACTGAAGTTACAGCCTTGTTTTCAACCAAGGGTATTTATGGAAGCGATTGATCGATTTTATTTGACATGATGACTTTGGCAATCTGAAGTTTTTTTGGGAATTGGTTTTTAAACTTTTAAAAGATTTTTTCAGAGGGTTTTTAAGAATTTTAATACAGTTGAGTCTCGATATAACGGTACCCCCTGTAGTTCAAGTGTACCAAAATTCGTATATTTAGTGTCTTGTGCTGTTGCAACACGTCGCAGCTGTTGCGACGCAAGAAAACTGTTACGATTTCCAAAATTTATCGTTTGTTTGTCGCAACAAATCGCGACGCGATTTGTTGAGACCACTTACAAGGGATCCTCACAACTCGCGAAATCGCTTTTTTTCCAAAATTAATAGGTGCATTGAGTATGTAAAAATGGGCACTATTACTTTTTTCACATTTATTTTCACGTTTACTTTTTTCACGTTACTTTCTTCGGAACTTATGCACTTAGGCCCCCCAAATTCGCATAAATATAAACATTTACAAAAATTTGGGGGGGGGGCGAAGTGCACTGATCAGTGCACTTCGCCC
>OZJO01020671.1:0-18848 GCA_900406225.1 Acrobeloides nanus
AGTATAGTGGTTAGCACGTTCGACTAGCCAGCCAAAAGGTCGAGGGTTCGATTTCCGGGTGTGTCATTTTGTTTTTGTCTCATTTTTTACTATCAACTTCAAAGTCAAATATCTCGCCACTGGTAAATAATTTTTATATACGGTTTTTTGTATGCGTTAGTGGGACTAAAGCTCTGTATTTTCATTAAAAAAATTAAATTTCTAACATTTTGTTAAGGTGAAGAAAATCGACTTTGAAAACTTCAAAGTAATTTTTAACAATGTTAGGATCAACGGAATTCGAAAATTTTTATCAATATTTATTCGGCCATTGTTCAGCTACAATTTTAAAAAAAACCGCATAGAAATTCGTTAGAGGGGCTGCGAGAACGACTAAAAACATTGATGTTGCAGACCTAACTGAACGCTCTGTACACATGCTCTAATCACGTTTTCACGTATTTTGTTATCTTTTTTCTGTCTGTCTCTCGTCTGAGGCTTATGTAAAATTAATCCATTCAAATCAAAAACCAAAAAAATTTTTGGTTTTATCAACACTTTTATATGTAATCCTACGGGTGTATTATGAATGTCTCCCATATTTTAAATGGTTCTAATTTTTGAAACATGAATCCATTTTTCTTAGTCGATCACTCATTTTGTAGATGACAGGTTACCATTTATGTTTACAAAATTATTTTCCAAAAATTCGAATGTTTTTGACCGATTTAAGCTAGTGCAAGAAAAGAAAAATTTTTAGAAGGCGTATTTTTTTCATATTTTTAATGATAACTCGGCCAAATCGCATCCATTTTACAAAAGTTTTTTAAATATTTCTCGCGTAGACGCATGAATCTGTGGTTGACGAGAGTCTGAAAATTGTAAAAATTAACGTATCAACTAATAAACTATCGTTTAGCATCAAATTTAACAAAAAATTGGAAAAAAATTGACCAAAAAGTCACTAAAAATTGAAAAAAATCGAAAAATTTATCGCGTCAAATCGACCACAGATTCGGATGCGTCTCGACGCGAGGATTGTTTAAAATTTTTTTGTTAAAACGCATGCGATTTGCCGAGTCATCATTAAAAATGTGAAAAAATACGGCACTATAACTTTCGCCGCATTTCATGTTCGCCACAACAACTTTCTCAATTAGTCTAAATTAATATGTCTATTGGCACGAAAGTGGTGAAAGTTATATGGCGAAAATTATGTAGCGAAAGTTACGTGGCGAAAGCTATCGTGGCGAAAGTTACATGGCGAAAGTTAGTGTGGCGAAATTCGTGGCGAAAGTTATAGTGCCAAAAATACGCCTTCTAAAAAATTTTCTTGCACTAGCCTAAACCGGTCAAAACATTCAAATTTTGGAAAATAATTTTTTAAACATAAATAATTTTTAAACATAAATAAAATTTTAAACATAAAAAATTTAAACATAAAAAACCTGTCAGCTATAAAATGAGTGGTCTATCAAGACAAATGGATTCATGTATCAAAAATTAGAACCATTTAAATATGGGAGACATTCATGATACATCCTATCTGTATATTCTCTGTTTATTTTTTTAGATTGTTTTTACAAAATGTTGCTAAAAATCATTGTTCTTATTCTATATTTTCAAAAAATTTGGATTTTTGTTGATGCGCTAAAGAATGATGGTCCGCTTAAAATTATGCCGAGTGATATTTCAATAGTTCTTCATGACTCGAAAATCGTCGAATTTTCATATATGCAAGTTTTTAAAACATGTTAAAAACGCTTTTTTGTTAATTATCTTATGGGTTCAACAAAAAAGCGGGTACTCTATTAATAAATTTTGAGCTTGAGATCAAAAATATTTATAAATTTTATTTTGTTAAATTTAGGAATCCTATATCTCATCCAATTTATTTAATTCTAAATTCATCCGAACATATTACTTTTCAACCCAGAGAAATTTTTCTAAATGGTTCGAATATAACGGATGTAACTATTACTGGAGTGGCTGCTACGAGTGAAACATTTCTTGAAATAACTGAATGTACCCTTATTGGCTCAGAAAATCCATGTCCTTTCAAGTTTGATTAAAGATTTGGCTAAAATTTACACAAGTTAAATTTTTTAGCAAATCTGACGCATATGTCAGAGTTGTAATAGTGCATAGCAAAATTGTTTATGGGTTGGTTATAATTACCGGGTGGATTTATTTCTTCGCATGGAGTATTTCGTTTTGGCCACAAATAATGCTAAATTTTCAAAGGAAAAGGTTAGTAAAAAATTTTTTGTGAAAATCTAGAAGATATACGATTTCTTGAAAATATAGTGAATCTTAAAAAAATAGAATTTCTAGAAAATCTAGGTTATCTAGAAAATCTAGTAAAATCTGAAAATCTATGATAAAAAAAACTAGAAAATTTAGAAAAAAATCTTGAAAAAGTCTAGAAAATCTACAGAGTGACTAGAAATAAACGTATCCCTTGAAAAACGTGTTTTTTCGTTTTATTTTCAACATATTTATTA
Organism: Acrobeloides nanus; assembly: GCA_900406225.1. Lineage (NCBI taxonomy): Eukaryota > Metazoa > Nematoda > Chromadorea > Rhabditida > Cephalobidae > Acrobeloides > Acrobeloides nanus. The sequence goes on from OZJO01020671.1 coordinate 2,484, forward strand.
TAATCTTTTACGCGGCGTGGAGTATTCTGGAAGAAAAACGTGTGAGAAACCCCATACGACAGTTGAATAATTGAAATTAGCATCAAGGCATAGGATGAGATTACTGTTGAAACCTTGGCTAAGATTGTGGACAACTTTTCCAAGAGACTGAAGGCATGTATTGAAGCGTAGGTGGCCACTTTGAATAATTCTTATTTGTTTTTGTTATTATTGTTAGGTTTTGAATCAAATATGTTGAAAATAAAACGAAAAAACACGTTTTCTAAAATTCCTCAGTATTTCTAGGGATTTCTAGAATTTTGGGTTATTGATTTTTCTGATTTTTTGCTTCCTGAATCTCTATGAATTTCTAAAATTTCCAATATTTTTAGGCTTATTAAAAGAGTTTTCTAGGAATTACATGGACCACAAATTTCTAGATTTTCGAAAATTATCTCTATTTCTCATATAATATGAGAAATAAAGATTACAAATTGGGTTATCAAATTTTCCAGAGTCTCAAAAAAAGGATTTTTTTGAATTTTTATGTGATTTTTTTAGTGTCCAAGGACTAAATTTCGACTATTTGGTTTTGAATGTTATTGGATATTTCTGCTATATGATTTATAATCTATTGATGTACTCTAATGATAGTATTCAGGTAATTATCCCAAAAAAGACGAAAAACTTCTCTTTTTAGAGTCTTTATGAAAATGCCCACCCAAGAAGTCTAATTCCCGTTCTATTGAATGACGTTCTTTTTGCTGTCCATGGTCTATTCGCTAGTACTCTGATGGGGTTACAATGTTTTTGCTATGAAGTCTATTTTTATTCGCTTTTTCATTAATGTTCCTTCTTTTAGAGAGGAAAACAACGAGTCTCTTATATTTGTATAAGTTTAAGCACAATACTGGTGTTGTTTTCATTCGCCTCCTTCGCTTTTTCATTTTTTGAAGTTTTCAGTTGGCTTCAATTTATAAAAAATTTATCCTATGTAAAAATGGTAGTTACATTGAGTAAATACGTGCCGCAAGTGATTCTAAATTGGAGAAATAAAAGCACTGTCGGTTGGTCAATTATAAATGTTTTATTGGATTTTACTGGGGGCTTTATGGACATTATGCAAATGATTTTTCAAGCAATCAATACAGGTAAATTTTAAAAAGTATAGTTTTGTTAAGCCCAAATTTAAAAGGGGGACCACGCACTCATAGCCCAAAATTGAGGGTGATCACGCATAGACCCCGCCAAACATATGAGGTGGTACATAAAAATTGGGTGTCAGAAGACTACCTCAAGCTAAAAAAAGGTCGTTTTTTTGGTGGAGGTGGTGGGCGACCACCTCATCAGGGGTCTCCTCCCCCCCCCCCCCATCTTGCCGACCTATGCCATGAATAGTCACGAAATAGTGCTTTTATAGATAAAAAAACTTTAAAAATTCTATCCTTCCCTCTTGTCATGCCGTGCTTCCCTCCTGGTATACTGTCCTTTCCTCTTGTCATGCTGTCTTTCCCTCCTGTCGTGCTCCCTCAGCATTTTTCATGTAGAATTTTATAAAAATATTTTCGAGGTCTGATTAAACCTCAATTTTTGGTGAATTTTTGAAAATCGGTCATTTTTGAAGAAAATGACGCTATGTTCAAACAGCTATATCTCTGCGAAATTGAAAATTTTTTCAATAAGTCTTTTTTTAAACAGACACACACACGCATATTTTCCCTTTAAAGAGTATAATTCCATTTTTTATAGATGATTGGAGTGGATTTTATGGCAATCCCGTTAAATTTGGTCTTGGTTTAGTAACAATTGTATTTGATGCTATATTTATTGTTCAACACTATGGTTTATATCGACACCCGGAATCTGAAGAAAAGGAGAGAATAAAAATTTTAGAAAACAACAATCACGAGTTAAAGGATCGAATTTGATTTAATTTTTTAATAAATAAAAGCTACGTGTTCTCTTGTTTCACACATATAAAAAACTTTTGATAAAAAAATTTAGTTTCTTCAAAAAATGGTTTACTAAATAGTTTGAGTCGACAAGAAGTCTTAAAAATCCTGGTGACTCTCTCCTTAAAATAAAATATCCCTTTTTGTATATGATGTTGGAAAAAATTATTATTTAAAAAATTTTAGAAACTGGAAATTTCTCAACATTATTTCGNCTCTCTCCTTAAAATAAAATATCCCTTTTTGTATATGATGTTGGAAAAAATTATTATTTAAAAAATTTTAGAAACTGAAAATTTCTCAACATTATTTCGTTAGGAAAATTAAGAACAAGGTTTGGGTATCATTCATTTTTTTCTTTCCCTAATCAAATCTGGTCTCTGTGGTCATTAATTATGTTTTAATATGTCTCGTCGTCGAACTATGGAATTTTTTGGTTTAAAACGTGACATTTGTTTTAAAAAATCTTTTTTTTGTCGCCTAGACTATTTTTGATCTATAGCCAACGTGGTTTTCTTTCCAATTTTCATTAAAAATTTTAGACTTGGCTTGTTAGGACAAAGCATGATTTATGCAGAAAATTTTTCTAATGATTTTAACAAGACCTCACTTTGGTCATGGAGATCTACAAGACTTTATATAGCCTTGTTATTAATGTTTGTGATATTTTGTTTGATAACGATGCGCGATAATATGGGTATAGCCGTTGTATGTATGGTAAATACTACGTCGTCTTCTACATCGGCTCATACTCATATCGGGCTAGATAATCATGATAGAGGAAACATGTCGGAAAATTCAAAATTTCCGAAATGTAAAAAATGGTCAATTTATAGCGAAAATTACACCGAAACAAGTGTTTCAAAGGTAACATTTATTCTTTATTTTTCAATTTAAGTGTTCCTGAGATTTCTATAGCTTTATAGGATATCTCTTGTTTCTAAAATTTTTTTGTTTTTCTAGGATTTTTAAAGTTTTATGTGATCTTTTTCATTTTTTTAAAGGGTAGCTTCGAATGGACCTCTACCATGCAATCTTGGTTATTCTCCGCTGTTTTCTATGGCTCTTTCATAACCGTACTCTTTTCTGGTTATTTAGCCGACAAATATGGGCCTAGGTTAGCTGTAATTCTAGGAATCTCTAGTTATGTTGTGCTAAGCTTGCTTGTACCCACTCTGGCTCAGATGGATTTTTATTTATTGATGGTAGCTAGATTTCTGATGGGAATTGCCGAAGTAAAAATTTTTCCCTAAAAAATTTACCGGATGGTCCGAAAATGATATATATTCAAAGAAAAATTCCAATTTTAAATATCAAAAAGAAAATTGAATTTTTTGAATTCAAAGTGGTTTGGTTATTAAAGATAAAACTCTAAGCTTTTGACAGTGATAGAAATTTTGGAGCTACTTCGGCTCTTATACCTAGCGTTACTAGATGCCTTTTACAAACGTTACAATATGGCAACCCTACTTATATCCCATTGAACGTGGTCTAAAATCGAAAAATTTTATTTTTCGAAATTTTCTCAAAAATAACCCTATTAGGGGTAATTTTATGCGGGAAACACGTTGGTGGTGTTATTTTTGCATAAAAACGCTTCGATTTTTTAGAAGATTGAATTTTTGCATATTAGCTTTTTATCTGTACTTTCTTTGTCTTCAATGATTCTATATACATATTCGATTTTCTAACAATGGAAGCGTTTTTACGCAAAAATAACATCGTCAACGTGTTTTCCGCATAAAATTACCTTTAATAGGGTCATTTTAAAGAGAATTTGAAAAATAAAATTTTTCGTTTTTAGACCACGTTCAATGGGGTATAAGAGCCGATGTAGCTCCGAATCAGGGTTGTCGCAAACTCGAAAACTCGAACTCGATAAACTCGATATTTTTGAAACTCGAAACTCGAATAATCGAGTTTTCGAGTTTTGAAGGAGTCATTCACATATCACGTAATCAAATATTTAACATTTTTAGACACTCCTACCCCCTCCATGATGTAGGAGTGTCTAAAAATGTTAATTTTTTCCGATTTTGACCAATTTTTTCGATTCTAATCAATTTGTTCGATTTTGACCTATTTTTTTCGATTTTGATCTATTTTTTCCGATTTTGGCAATTTTTATTATAAACTATTCACAAATTTTGGCCAAAAACATAAGAGGGACCATTAGGAAATCACATTACAAATCATTAATTTTTAATGTAAAAAATAAACATACTAAACTCGAAAACTCGATAAAACTCGATATTTTTGAAACTCGAACTCGATAAACATTAAACTCGAACTCGATAAGTTTTATGAGTCGCGACAACCCTGCTCCGAATTTTTAAAGAAGTCTTCAAAATTAAAAGTTATTAAGTTGGAGGTGGCCCAAAAACTTCAAGCATGGTCTCTTCTCTTTGACTATTTTTATATCAAAAATATATTTACATAAAAAACTTTTTTATGGGGTAGTCCAACCTTCGATACCAGCTATGATTCCCAAATGGTTTCCTCAAAATGAACGCAGTACAATAGCAGCCATTTATACATCAGGATTTCAACTAGGAAACGGTTTTATAGCTATAATGGGAGCCAAATTATGCCTAGTACCCATATTGAATGGATGGCCGTTGATCTTTTACATGTCGGGTAAAAATTTTTTTAAATTAAAAAAAATAATTTTAAAAAATTTCGAAGTTTTTTTGGAAAAATTTGAATCTTTAGGAATTTTTGGCGTTCTTTGTTTAATTATTTGGTTCTTATTAGCTTCTAATACACCCGATAAAAGTCGGTTTATTTCGGAAAAGGAAAGAAAATTTTTATCCTATCAACTTAAAGAAAACAAAAAGACGGTTTTGGTGGAAAATGAGGTGAAGTCAGTTCTATAACCATCTTAAATATTGAAAGAAGCCTGAAAAAAGTGTCATTTACTAAAAAAATTTTAATTTTCAATATTGTAAAGAAGACGTCACAATTTCGAATATTCTCGTTATGTTTTGAATTTGTTTGTATATTACAATGAAAACCCTTTTAATTATATTCCAACTCAATCCTCTTTTTTCAATTTAAATTAAAAGGGTTTTCGTTGTAATATACAAACAAATTCAAAACATAACAAGAATATTCGAAATTGATCTTATTGTGACGCCTTCTTTACAATATTGGTCTAAATTCTTTATTATTTATACAACATTTTTCGAAATCTTCTCTTTTTCTTTGGAGGGGGCATCTGTAAAATCCTGAAGTTTTAAGGGCTCCCTTGGATCTTATACTACAAGGCACTGACCTTTTATTTCTATCAAAAGCGCAATGGATTTTCACCAGGTCCACGCAATCGGTCTCGAATTTTTATTTCCGCCCAACACGCAATGGATTTCCGCGGGTCTTCGCGATCGGTCTTGTGTAGTAAACGTTACCACGTCTCTAAATTCTCGTGACGCTACACTAAACGGTCTAAAAATAGGAAATAAATGCGAGTGCAAACCCGATAAAAATATCAAAAATGAAACTTTCTTTATTCAATTTATACGACAAAACAACCACAATATTGCACCAAAGTAAAACAGCAATAAAAAACGGCAGACAATTGTCTTTGCTAAATTTACGCTTTCCTGACAATTTTCTGGACACAAAAAACGTAAATAATAATCGCCAAAAACAACGAATCGAGTTTTACACCTTCCAATCTCGATAGCCCCAACGAAAACCTCCTTTTATAGTTTGAACAAAAATAAGTTATAGTTTGAATGTAATAAAAAGGGTTTTCGTTGTAATAAACAAACAAATTCAAAACCATAACTAGATTATTGATCTCGTTGTGGCGCATTCTTTACACATCTTATACAATATCTACATAGCTTAATCTATATAACTATAAATTTGAATGAAGTCTAGATTTTTTTTAAAATTTAATTTTAGAGTAAAGCTTTTCGAGTACCCTGGTTCAAAATGATCACTTCACCCGCGACAATAGCTGTTCTTATCTCAGGATTTGCTATGGAATTTCAATTTACCATAATTCAGTCATTTTTGCCTAGTTATTTGAGAGATATTTTAGGATTGGATCTTGATACGGTAGGTACTAACCGTAAAAAATTGATACTACTTCGGATTAGCTGTCCCAAGTGACAGGGTATTGGAGCCGGAAAAATTTTTAATTTTTTTCACAAAAAGATCCTATAGGGGTATTTTTATGCGGGAAATCGATTGCGCGCATTCCCGAAGCTTGAAAATGCTTTCTTCATTATGAGCTAGGGGAATTTATGAAGAAATCTCCTTGAAGTTTACAAGCGTTTAAAGGGATTTCTTCATAAATTTCTCTAGTTTATGGTGAAGAAAGCATTTTCAAGCTTCGGGAATGCGCGCAATCGATTTCCTGCATAAAAATACCCCTATAGAATCTTTTGTGGGAAAAATTTTAAAAAATTTTCCGGTTTTAGTACCCTGTCACTTGGGGCAGCTAATCCGAAGTAGTACCAAAAAATCAATTTTTGACCCTGAAATATTACTTAACTTCACAAAAATCAACTTTTTTTACAATTTTTCGGTCAATTAAAAAGTATTCAAAACAGAGTTCTTATAAAAATCATATTTTAAAAAACTCAATTTTTTAGAATGGATTGTTTGCAGCTATCCCTTTTGTCTCATTATTAGTAACAAAAAATATTTTATCTATACTAGCTGACAAATTGAAAAAATCTGGGAAAGTCGAATTAACTGTTTCCTGTAAAATTTTTCAAGCTTTCGGTATGCTTTTTGACTAAAGAAAGTCGAAAAAATGAAAAAATTTAGCCGCCTTTGGAACATCTGCTATCACACTTTGTCTAGCCAAGTTCGTCGACTGCACGAGACCGGAATTGGCTCTAATTTTGTTGATTTTATTTGGAATTTGTTTCGCTGGGTTTGTACCCGGAATTTATACAGCAATTTTGAGTATAGCCCCGGCTTACACGGGGATCTTATTTTCAATGTTTACTTTTATCGAAATGTCTGCCAAAGTCGTGACACCCTCGGTTGTTGGGTTGGTTAATAAAACGGTAAGGTTTAAAAAAATAGATTTTTTGAAATTTTGAATTTTTTTAGGGTTCTCAATATGAATGGGGCTTAATTTTTATGGTGGCTTCTGTGCTAAACATTTTTGCCGGAGTGTTTTTCCTCTTTTTTGGTTCAGGTTTATTTTAGAAGAAGACCCAAATTTTTAACAATTTTAGCGGAAACTCAAAAATGGAACGATTCGTCTAATGATGATAAAAAATTGGGAAAATCCAGTGAAAAATCGGAAATAAAGTTTTAAAACGAATTTTTTATAAAAAGGAAATTTATAGAGAGAGGACAAATAAATAATATTTTATTAGGCACGGCTGACGAAAATGAAAAAAGTGAAACCAACGAAAAGAAATTGTTGCCTGATTTAAAGAACCAGTCCAGTAATTTACAATTATATGAAAAATGATATATTCGGAAAGATCATGAAAAATGGAGCATTTTTTGTTTTTACGGCATGTTCTGAATCGTTGTAGTTTTCGAGATAATTGCGTTTGAAATTTTGAATTTGTTACAAGCTCTTCGTTGTAATACACAAACTTTTTTGAATTTTTTGCAGAACAATCGATTTTTGCATCAATCTTTTAAACACCATCTAAAAGAATTGCATGAAACTGGCAAAATTGTAATATTTTTATTTAAAAAAATTATATACAACATATAAAACTTATGAAAAAATAAAAATAAACGATTATCCTTTGCTGGGAAGAGGAAGTTCTCCACCATTTGCGCATCTTCGACAAATGCAGACTGGTCTTCCTTCTCGTTTCTGGCAAACTCCGGTGCCACAGTTCTAAACGGCTTTGATTTTTTAATATTTTTTAATCTATAAAAAGTAGAAAATATAGACAATTTGGATAAAATCTAGAAAAAATTAGAAAATCTATAACATTAAAGAGTGTGCCGTTTGAGGCCCTATCTCAAAAAAATTTTCTTTCTCCAAATTGCTGATTTTTGGTACTCGGAGGTTTTCGGGCACGAGAAATCGATTGGTGCAAGTCCCGAGTTCTGAAAAAATTTTCATGATCCCCTAAATTTTTGAGTAAAAATACGAATTTTTAAAAATCAATAAAAAATTTAGGGGATCATGAAAATTTTTCGGAACTCGGAACTTGCGTCAATCGATTTCTCGTGCCCGCAAACCCCCGTGTGCCAAATCAGACAATTTTGAGCCAAAATAAAAAAGTTAAAAAAATTGATTTTTTAACATGGGGTAGGAGGTCAAAAGAATGGTGTGCCAAAATAAAAAATATATATAAGTCTAAAAAGATTTAGAAAAAAATCTAGAAAATCCATAAAATTCTAGAAACGTTAGAAAAAAAGCATTACCTGTACAAGACAAGCAGCAACACATGCTTTTTCAGCTATTTCTTTCAAAATAGGAATATTCATTCTCGCACAAACCGAAAAATCTATGCCTCTTTTTGAACGAGTATCGGCCAAGACTATAGCCGAAAAACACAAGAAACACAATACCAAAAAAAATCGCATTTTAAATTCAATTCTACGAAAATCTATCAAAATCTTTTGCTTTTATACTGTTTTTCTATCATTCGATCACCCAAATCCCAGTAACTAAACGTAAATATTTTTAAAATTTTGCAATAAATTTAAATTTAGACGTAGATTATATTGAAAACACATTGGGAGTTGACTCATTGGATATGCGACAAGCGATGGAAGGAGTTCAAATGAACAATTTATCCATAAATAGACCTGTTCATGTGTATTTACAGCTCATAATAAAATGATCTTTATAAGTTGTTTATGTTCAAACGTTGCTATAAAAAAACATATTGGGAGTTGACTCATTAGATTTTGAAATTTATTTGAAATTTATCAAATTTAAAAAAAAATTTATGTGTCATCGAGTGCGATTCAAGTTGCATGAGAAAGTCGATGTTTTGAAGCGATTAAGAGACGTTTTCTTGCGAATTCGAACTTAATCTAAATAATTTAGTTCGTGCTTCGAAATATCACTAATGCTGTTTCAAAGGGGAGTCAACTTTAAGAAGGTGACGAGAAAATTTTTTTTTTAATTTCCGATAAAAATCTCGATTGAAAGAAAATACTTTTCACCTCAGCAAGTTGAGTAACTTTTTCAGTTATTTTTTGAAATTTCAACTAGGAAAAAACACGAAAATATTCGTTTTGAACTGAAAAAATGTTATAGATACAACTTCTAATCAAAACCGCGTAGTTTTGGAGATAGAGCAATTTTTCTCATTTTTTAGGCCCAAAAAAGCACTATTTTCGATCTAACAGTAAACCATTCCGAACAACTCTTATTAGTTTTTAAAAAAATCTGAAAAACTTCATTTTTTCGACCTATTTAAGGAGAGGCGACAAAGTTGGTAAGTCAAAAAATTTTTTCAAAAACTAGTAAGAGTTGTTCAGAATCACGATCTATGACATTTTCAATACGAATTTTGTGCACTCAAAGAACCCCTAGAAGTTAGATCGACAATAGTGCTTTTTTGGGCCTAAAAAATGAGAAAAATTGCTCTATCTCCAAAACTACGTGGTTTTGATTAGAAGTTGTATAAACAAAAATGAAATAGAATTCACCAGCTTTCCAACGGCACCAAAACCATTGGATATGGATTTAGCTGGCCGGAGATATGTCCATTTGAAGTTTGACCTAAATTNGCCTAAAAAATGAGAAAAATTGCTCTATCTCCAAAACTACGTGGTTTTGATTAGAAGTTGTATAAACAAAAATGAAATAGAATTCACCAGCTTTCCAACGGCACCAAAACCATTGGATATGGATTTAGCTGGCCGGAGATATGTTCATTTGAAGTTTGACCTAAATTTTAAAAGGCGACCTACCGTACAGGGGTACCAAAAAGTCGGATTCAAAAACTGATTTCAGATTCGTGTTCAGCGAACCAAAAACCTAGGGTATATCAGGTTTCAAAAATTGAATCGAAATTTCGCTACTATGGCCACCCGGGTTCGAGATTTCGAGACATTGTTTCTTAAATATTGGTGATGTTTCGAAGCACGCTCTAAGCTTTAAAGGCTTGTCACCTCGACCTTCGACACTTCAAAAAAGCGTCTCTTAATATAATACGATTTTTTTCATATGATCAAATTTCGATTTGCTTCGATTGTAAAATTTAGTTCATGAACTATCGTATTATATTAATCGCTTCAATATACCAACTTTTTCAGGCAACTCAAATCGCACGATATGACACCACAACAAAAATTAATTATAAACGACAAAATTCACCAACCCTTCTTTTACAAAAAGGGCACTTATGAATCACATCTAAACAAGAAGGCACACAACATGGTATGCAGCATAAAAACCAGGGAACTATTAACCAAATTCCCAAGATTGCACATCCTAGCATTATAAGCCATACGAGTTTTCCGGGTACATATTTGGTTTTTGTTACAATAGCAACCTAAAAAAGGGTCTATAAAATGGTATAACGCTTTAGATTTTCTTACTTCGCAATATGGACAAACAATCTTTGTCGGGAGAGGACCAAAGATTGTAGACCCTCTATTTTGGGTAGTTTCCGGCTGATTTTGAGGTCTTAAAGAGGCTTGATAGTGATTATTGGGAGTTTCTAAAAGACCCCGAGGGTATAAGACATGTTCAGGATAATCTGGAGATGGAGGAGCTGAAGGTAGATGCTGTTTTCTTGGGTTTAAGTCGTGATTTAATAAATTAGAATCGAATTCGGCATAAGGTGGAGGAGGCGAATCGTCTTTCATCTAAATAAAAGATTATTTAATTAAATTATTTTATTATATTTTCCAGATTCTTACAACCGGATGATGGAAAATTTAGGAAGTCTAGAAAATCTAGAAAATCAAGTAGTAGTAGTCAGTGTCATATTTTTGTTCAGATTGGGGGGGGGATTTTCAGGTTTGGGGAAAATTTTGTTACTTTTTTTTGTAAAATTTTGCATTTTCTTTCCCGATAAATAAAAAAATTTAGACTTGGAGAGAATTTTACCCTGGTTCTCCCCATAATTACGACGCTGCTAAATCAACCTTTCCAAATCGAAATTTCGAGAAATAAAAAGTATCGAAATATGAAATATTTCGAAAATTTGATCATTTTTGCTGCGAAACTCGATTTTGATGGAGGCCCAAAATCGAACTTTCAATTTTGACACAGCACTATATGTAATAGTTTGGCTAACCCATATTATCCATAAAAATCCTAAAAACTTTTCCAACACTAAAATCAAAACCAACCCAATCATGCTATCATATGCGATAACTGAAAACTTGTTTATTATGCAACTTTCTTTGATTCTATTGAATCGATACGCATTAACAAATGATTCACCAACTTTTCACGTCTTAATTATCTGCGGTTGATTCTGATCACCTCAGGGTTTTCTACCTTTTGTTTCTTTATGCTTAAACATTTTTTATAATAATTTCATAACTCTAAAGCTGCTCACTCTATAAACACTTATAAAAATAGAATTTTCGGAGTTGTATAACTAATCTTATTTTGGACAATTTTAAGTAAGAATTCGATTACGCGAATAATGTAAAAATCTATATGAGTCCGATTCAGGCGATTTCTACTTCAGTACATCTATTCATTTTCCGATTCCATGTCAAGGCTCATTTTTTGAAATAAAGAGATAAATTTTTGAAAATTATTTTGAAAAAATCAGGGACCGAAAAGGTGCTAGGACCCAGCACCCATGGGTGCTAGCACCGGTGGGTACTAGCACACAAATTTGCCTTTTTTTCACAAAAAATCATATTTTCTGAGCATTTTTAGCTTATAAACAAGCATTTGCAAAAAATTTCGCCTGCGGCGCCCAAACGCAACAGATTTCCACCAGATCTACGCAATCGGTCTAGAAACTGGAAAAAATGGCCGAACGCCTTTTATTTTTAAGAAACCTTAAAAAACCAATTAAATTAATCAATTAAAATATCAATGCGAGTTTTCTGACACGAAGTGAACGCAGGTGAAAGTTTTATAGATTTTCTTTATTCAATTTAAGCTACAAAACGACCACAATATTACACACAAAGTAAAGCAGCAATCAAAAACGGCAGAAAATTGTCTTTTCTAATTTTACGCTTTCCTGTCAGTTTTCTAGACGCAAAAAAACAAATACCCGAGTTTTGCATTTCTCCAATCGACAGTGCCAACAAAAAACCCTTTTTTTAAAAATAATTTGAAAGAAAAATAAGAATGAGTTGAAATGTAAAAGGGTTTTCGTTGTAATATACAAACAAATTCAAAACCATAACTAGATTATTTGAAATTGATCTTGTTGTGGCGCATTCTTTACACTTATCTCCTCCGAGCGCAGTAGTGCTCGATCTCCGGTACTACTAATTTATTCAACAAACCAATACTTGAACGTCCCATTTACAAAGAAGGAAATTTTTATTTATTTGAAATAAAAATTAAAAATATAAAATGGACACTGATTCGGAATCGGAAAATGAATAGGTGTACTGAAGTAAAAATCGCTTGAATCAGACTCATAGAGATTTTTACATTATTCGAGAATGCGCGTAATCGAATTCTTACTTAAAATTGTCCAAAATAAGATTAGTTATACAACTCCGAAAATTCTATTTCTATAAGTGTTTATATAGTGAGCAGGTTTAAAGTTATTAAATTATTATAAAAAATGTTTAAGCATAAAGAAACAAAAGGTAAAAAACCCTGAGGTGATAAGAATCAACCGCAGATAGTTGCTATGCCGAGGCAGCTTTCGGCCACACTTAAACAAATAAAACATAATATTCGTTCTCAGTGGGTATAAATCCCAATATAACAAGAAGCATTGCAGCTAGACCAAACGCAATTGAGTTGAAAATTTTAATTTTTACTTTTCCGAGATGCAGTGGATCTAAAAATAATTGCATGATCCTCCACATGTCGCATAAATCTAAGAATTTTACAGGGTGCTCCAAAAAGCACCCATTTTGATACGCAAAAGCGCCCCAAAAAAGAAATTAGTTATAAAATTGAGCAAATTTGAGGATGAAATGGTGCAACCGCCTGAACCAGCTATCAATTAAAAGTTATCAAACTTATCAAGCGCTTATTAGCATCTACTTGAAGATCCAAGCCTCCCTGCGCCGAGCCGCAACTAGATCTAACCCAATCCTCAACTATATTAAGCGGTACAATGAAATCGAATGTGGGCCAAATTTTGTGAGGCCAGTCCCTTGGCACTATTACTAGCATTGTCTGGGGGAGGGGTGGTAAAAGATGATATGGATTATGAACCCATATAAGTTGCCCCAACCCAGAGTCCGTTAATGTGATGGGTCCCGGGAAATATTCCGTGGTCCCATGGGTCCAGAATTCAGAAGATAAAGATCTATTTTTAGGTATCCATCTTGTCTCTGCTCAACTGGGTCCTAGGCCCATGTAACTCAGGACCCCAGCACTTTGGGTTCAAGACCCTAAGTGGAGATCAAGGTAAATTTTTGAAAAAGGGGATCTCGCACTTTTGAAAATTTTTGTACATATGGTTGTGTAAGTGTGAATCCGATCATGATGGAGACTTGTGCTAATAAAATGTTGGACTTTATTTCTAGCCACTTGTATATGTGATCACGTTTATTTTCCGGAGGAATCGAATTTTAGTGCTCTCACCTTTATGATTTTTCACTCTCTTCAACTTTTCTTGCACAAAAATTTTATTGTTTATTAAACCTTTTCCTAAACTTTTTTTCTAAACTTGTTATTCAGAATGAAAGAATCTTTCTACTCAAAATTTCATTTGACTTTTTGTTCACACTTTTGTCAGTCGTAATCCTAATATTGACCTAGATAATTTAAATCCTACCACCATGACCTTGTTCTATTTTATTTCTATGTCACATCTATCCTTTCAAACGGACCTTAATACTTTAGGAAAATATTTTTGTTTAACATTTTTGTAACATAAACATTTTTGTAATATTTTTTTAGTTGTAACATCTAGTATTTTTTGTAATATTTTTGGTTAACATCGAGTATTTTTTTGTAACATCTTTTTTGAGGCGACTTTCACTACTCAGAAAAACGTCCTTAGACAAATTTTCAAAAACTTTTAAGACGATTTTTACTAGTACAAAAACATTCTAGACCATTTTTATTACTTCAAAAAAGGTTTTTAGCTAATATAAAGTCTCTTTAGGCGATTTTCATTAACCTAATAACATCCTTAGATGATTTTCATTACTCAGAAAACGTCTTTAAGCAATATTCACTAATAAAAAAAGATAAAGATTAGGGATTCCATATGGCAATCTCAAAATAGTGAAAAAATAGTTAAAAATAATGAAAAAATTGATCCAAATGGTGACCAAAAATGACCAATTTTCCTTTTTTTCCACCAAAAATGACCAAATTTTCTCATTTCTTTAATTTTTCAATATAAAAATAGTGAATTTTTTTCAAATAGTAAAATAGTGACTCAATGTCCAAAATAGTGAAAAATTTCACTAATTAATGAAATTATGGAATCCCTAATATAAGATGTGTGGAAATTATCCAACTCCCCCCTATCCACAATGTAGAATATTTTTGTTACAACTTTTGATAGAAACATCAGTTCATCGTGATCTTGGTACATTTTAAAGCACACGTTCTAAGCTTTAAAATGGCACCAAGATCATTATTATATTATATAGATGTTCTTATCAAAAGCTATGACAAAAGGTATCCTAAATTGCGAATGGGATGGGGGTCGGATAATTTCCGCACACCCTGTAAAGTTGTATTATTTAACTTCCTGTGTAATAGTCTCAATTATATATAGTATTATTTAACTTTCTGTTATATAGGTTTAAATAATACATCCATCTAGGTCTACTGAAGTAGATGTATTATTTAACTTCTTGTATAATAATAGTTTCAACTCTATATTGTGTTTCTTCTCAGCCAAATAACGCAATACAAGGAACTCATTGTGCAAAAAATCAGGTAAAATGATTTTAAGCCAGATTGCCTAGTCTACTTATTTTTAACATATCACCTACGGGAATGCATATGTATCCATTTTAAAGTTGCAGCGGATCAAAAATTCGATTTTTTGGCCAAAAATTGTGTAAATTACATAAAAGGCCAGTGATGAAAAGTTATAAATAATAACAAGTCTTCTCGAAAATAATATGCGAATTTGAGAACGGTATAATACAGGGTGATGAAATAACTTGTTTTTTAATTATGGGTATAGCCTTTGTATAATGCGGTAGCACAAAGAATAATTTTTATTCAACAACTTTTCGGAGTTTAACTCCTTCTTCAGGTCTATCGGACAAGTATTTATGTCATAAATACTTGTCCGATAGACCTGAAGAAGGAGTTAAACTCCGAAACGTTGTTGAATAAAGCTTATTCTTCGTGCCACCAAATTATACAAAGGCTATACCCAAAGTTTTCCTCAAACTTCGTCGAAAAATGCGGCTTCCGAGTGCCTCACTTCATCATGAAGATATTGTTTTTTTAATTAACGGAGATGCCCAGGAAAATTATTGAAAATTTTTCAGAAGGAAAGTTTTCGGGGGTAATTTTATACGAGTAATCGATTTTGCATATTTTCGAAGCATGAAAAAATCTATCTGACCCTTATTCCGGCGATTTTCGCTTCAATAACTATTTCTGATTCGGGGTATTTTGAATTCTTTTCTTTTCATTTCTTCCGGGGTAATTTTATGCAAGGAATCGATTGCGCGCATTACCGAGCCTCGAAAATGCTTCTTTTCCACTAATTCAGGGAAGGGATGAGTGAACCAAAACGAAAATCGCTTGAATCAGCATTAAGTCCATTTCCGTCACGGCCTAACCAATCGATAGGGCTCGATGAAAGAAGAAAAATAGCACCAAAATTATAGGGGTAATTATTCTTCAAAATTTAGGCTGTCAATAAAATAACGGTCTACGACGATGGGGCTATAGAAGCCGAATGTGGCCCAATACCATGCGGAACTTCAGGCGAAACTTGTATTGATGATCAAGTTTCTTGTAAACCTGAAGCTGAAATATTTAGCGGAATGAAATGGGCTAAAAATGGTCAAAGGTAAACACACATGGCCCATTTAATATTTTTTCAACTGTTTTCTTTTTGCTTTCAAATATGCAAGAAAATGGAAATTTTTGATGAAAAATGATGATTTTTAGTGAAATGAAACATTTTGTAGGGGGCCTCCCCCCTATGCCTATGTCACTGACTAGCATTGACACCAATTTGATCTCTGAGGTGGGGGGGGGGCGGAGTAGCTCTATCCAGTGATGGCCCGTTGGGTCCCAGTTCCCTATATGTAACCGGAACCGCAAAAATTTTTTGTGTGGGACCGAAGCCTGAACTGAACGATTTTTTCAGTTTGTGCCATCACTGCTCTATCCACGTCAGCGTTAACCTCCATTATCCCTCGGTCTACCCCCCCCCCCCCCCCCCCC
>OZJO01020682.1:0-11773 GCA_900406225.1 Acrobeloides nanus
AATAAATGTTGATAAAAATTTTCGAAATCCGTTAATCCTAACATTGTCAAAAATTACTTTGAAGTTTTCAAAGTCGATTTTCTTCACCTTAGAAAAATGTTAGAAATTTAATTTTTTTATGAAAACACAGTGCCTTAGTCCCTCAAACACATACAAAAAACCGTATATAAAAATTATTTAACAGTGGCGAGATATTTGACTTTGAAGTTGATAGTCAAAAATGAAGCAAAAGAACGCACCCTGGAATCGAACCTTCGACCTTCTGGTTGCTAACTGAATTCGCTAATCACTACACCATCGCCACATGGTTAGCGCGCTCTGTTAGCAGCCATGAAGGTAGAGGGTTCGATTCCCGGGTGCGCCATTTTATTTTTGCCTCATTTTTGACCATTAACTTCAAAGTCAAATATTTCGCCACTGTTAAATAATTTTTATATACGGTTTTTTGTATGTGTTTGAGAGACTAAGGCACTGTATTTTCATTTTAAAAAATTAAATTTCTAACATTTTTCTAAGATGAAGAAAATCGACTTTAAAAATTTCAAAGTAATTTTTGACAATGTTAGGATCAACGGATTTCGAAAATTTTTATCAACATTTATTCGGCCATTGTTCAGCTGCATTTAAAAAACTGCATAGAAATTCGTTAGAGGGGCTGCGAGAACAACTAAAAACATTGATGTTTCAGACCAAAATGAACGCTCTGTACCAGCTTAAACCTGCAATACTTAAATAAAGGCGAAAAATTGAATATAGTATAAAGTCATGTACGATTTAATAGTAAATTTAATAATCGAAGGAAAATAACGAAAGACCGATAGTTTGATTTAATTTACGTACTTTTCTTCGAGGAAATCAACTCTCGCTATAATGTAAAGTATAAAATTTAATTAAACGGAGCAACATTTATAACCTATTCTCGGAAAATCGAAAATGTTTTTCCGATTTTCATTTCTGCACTTTCGAAGCGTGAAAAATTAAGTTTGACCCTGAAAATCAGGGTAGAACTGCGTTTCAACGCGAAAATTTTTTCTGAGCCGATGGCGGCGCGTAACATTTATGACGTATTTTTGAAAAAAACGCGAAAAAATTTTTCGAACATAAAGTATTAGAACAATGGTCTAATTCAATATCAGAAAATCGGAAAAAATTTTCGCGTTGAAACGCAATTCTACCCTGATTTTCAGGGTCAAATTTAATTTTTCACGCTTCAAAAATGCGCGCAATCGATTTTTCGCCTAGAAATTACCCTAAAAAGTCGGTTTTTAGAAGAAAATCGGAAAATTTTTTTCGATTTTTCGAAAATAGGCCATAAATGTTACGCCCCTTTTAATATTGGGTTGTAGAATAAGTTGTTGCCGCTCAAAAAATACATCTAAAATCGGCATTTTTCGCTCGTTTTCGATGAAATTTTTTTTCAGTAGTAAGCAAGAATGTATGACGAATACGATCCAATTAATCTTTTTGAGCGNTGTTTTCGTGTCAATACTCAAACTTTTAAAAAAAATTTGGCTCTCAAAGATGTATCCTTATTTTAAACTATTGATATTTGGCTATATAAGTCGATTTTTGACGAAATTTTCGACCCTCCTAGTGTTTTTCTAGGCGCTGAACACGAATTCGCCGTTATTTTTGTCCTAAACCTCAGGAATATGGTCCAAAAATGATTTACAAAGAGGTACCTCATACGAGATAAAACTCTCGTTTTTGGGGTTTTGACCCCTTGTGGGGTACCTTCCCGTGGTCAAAACCAAAAAATTCCTTATGATTCGAGTTTCCCATGCCGAAAAACCTCCCAGTATAAAAAAATCAGCCAAATTGGAAAACTTTTTGAAAATTTGATTTTTTTATCCTAGGGGGGACCAAAGGGTAAAAAAGTCGAATTTTCAAAAAGTTTTCCAATTTGGCTGATTTTTTTGTACTGGGGGTTTTTCGGCATGGGGAACTTGAATCCGAAGGAATTTTTTGATTTTGACCACGGGAAGGTGCCCCACAAGGGGTCAATATCCCAAAAACGTGGGTTTTACCTCGTATGAGGTACCTCTTTGTAAATCATTTTTAGACCATATTCCTGAGGTCTAGGACAAAAAATAACGGTGGATTCGTGTTCAGCGCCTAGAAAAACACTAAGAGGGTCGAAAATTTCGTCAAAAATCGACTTATATAGCCAAATATCAATAGTTTAAAATAAGGATACATCTTTGAGAGCCAAATTTTTTTAAAAAGTTTGAGTATTGACACGAAAACATGAGTTACGCTCAAAAAGATTAATTGGATCGTATTCGTCATACATTCTTGCTTACTACTGAAAAAAAATTTCATCGAAAACGAGCGAAAAATGGTGATTTTAGGTGTATTTTTTGAGCGGCAACAACTTATTCTACAACCCAATAGATCTATCGGAGCAAGTTCTACTGGTTGTCGCCACTTAAAAGGGGGTGCAAATTAGGGCCCTTTCTCCAAAAAAATTATATTTGCAATTAACTACTATATTTAATGCCTCTACCAGTCCACTAAATATAAAAATTTCTTAATAAAAACGCATCCAAAGTAAATACTCATATAGATTTGCCTCATTGCTTGTCGATACCGTTAATCCATTTAAAGCACTTGCCAAATCATTCAAGTTATTTATATCCGTATAATTAGCCACTATAGTAGCGTTCGTATTGTATGAAATCACTGCTGTTTGGGTGTCCTATAGCCTTGAGTGATATTATATTGATTCCCTATGGGAAACTTTGATAATGTCAAAGACAATATAGTGCTTATCTAAATCGATTCTTTTATAGTAGACATTTGGCATATACTTTTCGTAAGTTTGCAGTGCCCATGTCAACACTAGTGTCGACTAAAATTATAACATCCGTGTACGCCATTGAAGAGTTCATAGAATATTCTGGAGTGTCTGTAGGAGTTATGATAATGAAAATAGCAATTTTCATTATCATAATTAAGAACTGAAACAAGGTATTAGAGGCAACTGATCAATATAGTTGTCTTTTTCTTTATGCTTATCTTATAGTGAATAATCAGCTTTACACAAGCTATCCAAAGTGATAAGTTTGGCTTATACGCTCCATACATTCCCAAAGGGGGGAGTCTCCCCCCCCCCCTAATCAACCCGGCAAAAAGGCCAAAAATAGGACCAACCCGGCATCGGAGCGGCCGGATTGGTTCTTTTTTTTTGGTCTTCAAAATTTTGAAACATTTTCAAAAAAAAACATAAGGGAGGACCAAAGCAAATTTTTGAAAATTTTAGACCCAACCTAGCACCAGACCCCTCTCTCCCCCTTGTTTGTCCACCTATGTACGCTATATCTGTGCATGAACATTGAGCACTCAATGTTCACAGGAACGTGCCATAAAGTATGAAATCACTGCTGCTTGGGTGTTCCTATAGCCTTGAGTGATGTCATATTGATATTCACAAGAAGGGTTATCGATCACTCAAAGTTGAGCCTGATCATATATAAATGATAACATCATATGATTAAGTAAGGCCCAAGTGCTTTACTAGCAAAATTTCAAAAATCAACAAACAAGGAGATTTATCATAATCATAAATTTCGTTTCAAGCTGTTCTCCTTTGTCTTATGTGATCTAATACTATTCGTATGTACTTTGTTGAAATTTCCATTAGCAACATTACATGCTTCACAACAAGCTAGATTTGAGGCGTCACAACCAATACAGACGATTGTCTAAGCGTTTTTTCCGCTGTCGTCTGATGTTGTTCTGAAGTGACCGATACTTTAAAATTTTATACCAATATATTTTCAAAATTTGGATTGAAATTTGTCTAAAAATGATCAAATTTACACTCAGTGCATTCCAAGAGGTACTTCAAATCATACTTTTGAAGTTATCGCAACAACCAAGAAAGATTTCCTACGCGGTTTTCTATGCGATTGTTTTAAAAAGTTTAGTGAGGACATTTTTTGGCGGATTCTCTGAGGATTAACAACATTTGGCAGTAACTAAAGAGGAATTTTACGGCCGCGTGGATAGATTAATCTCCATTTTCACGCTTTTGTTGATCTCTATAAAATAAAGATTAAAATCGAAAACAAAATAATTGTATCAACAAACCCGCTAATCCTTATTTTGTTCAAAAATGCAACTAAAATCGGAAAAATCCATATGCATTATCGGAGCTGGGCAAGCTGGAATTTGTGCTGCACGACGATGCTATGAAGCTGGGTTCAAAGATATTACCATTTTTGAACAATCGAACATGATCGGAGGGCTTTGGAATTATTCCGACAAACTTGATGTACATTCCAGTATTTATGACAAATTACTGTAAGAAAATATTGTGAATAAACAAAGGAAAAATCAAACGATTTTCAGAACAAACGTTCCAAGAGTTTGTATGGGTTTCAGAGATTTCCCGGTTCCTGATTATAACAATATTGAAAAACCGTTCGTGCCTAGAGAAGAATTTCTACAATATTTGGACGATTTTGTAGAGCCTGTTAAAAAATTTATCAAGGTACGCAAAATTTAATGGAAGTGTTTCCTAAGGACGCATATGTGCCAACCAGAAACCCTTGAAAAAGACTTCGCGCCTCATTTTTCGAAAAATTCTTTAGTATCTAAAACGATGTGTAGACGCACAAAAACCAGTCATTCTATCGTTGTCGTGCTCAGAAAAGAATTTTTGCAACATCCATTTTTGAGATCTATAGTTCAAATGATTGCTGATGAGTCATATAAAAACGTGACAAAGCGATTTTCTTTTTTAACTTCAAAAAAATGCAATTTTTCTAGCAAAAACTATGAATTTTGACACTCTTTGAACTAGAAAAAAAGTTTTCTTCTGCACCCGGAAAAATCGCTTCGTCACGTTGTTATATAACTCATTAGCAATCGTTTGGACTATCGATCACAAAAAATGGATGTTGCAAAACGTTTTTTGATGTGTCTCAACTTTTTGCACAGTTTACTCTGCCGTGTCACTACTTACCGATTTCGAGGGCGCTAATCACAAATCCGATAGAACTTTTAAAAAATTCCGTAAAATATAGTTCGAATAAATTTAGTTTGAGCATAAAATCATTAAAGTCTCTCGAGATCAATGGAAACCTAATGAATGGAAGGTTCTCGTCAAAGGGCCCCAGCCTTATCTGCTAACACGCTATTTTGACATCGTTTTTGTGTGTAATGGGATTTTCCGGGTACCCAACTTACCCAGTTATGTCGAAAAATACAAAGGATCTTGGTTGCACAGTCATAATTATAGAAAAGCCGAAATTTTCGAAGAAAAAACAGTAGCCATCATAGGAGCGGGTCTCACTGGACTCGATATCTGTGAACAAGTCTCGAAATATGCTGATAAAGTAAGGGGGTTATTGTTGAATTATGTTTGCCCAAATTAAATTCAGGTTTATCTACTTTATAAAGAAATCGATGTATTACCATACGAATTTCCACAGAATGTTATCAAGCTAACTCAACCAAACGACGCTAAAAACACCAACTTATACCTAGCTAATGGTGATAAACTAACCGACCTCGACACGGTTATATATTGTACTGGATATAAATTCGATTTTCCGTTTCTTGACCCAAACATTATCAAGGTCAAAGTAAACGGGAAACTAGTGTCTCCACTATTCGAACATGTAGCCCATAGAGACTATTTGGACTCGTTTTTCATTATTGGTCTGCCTTGTTTAGGAATAGCCACTCATATAATTGAACACCAAGTTTCGTTTGCTATTTCATTGATCAACGGAGAAGCAACCGGATTTACAAAGGAAGACGTTGATAAATGGGAAGAAAAGAGAATCAAGTAAGGAAATGACGCTTTATATAACTTGAGTAAGGGGTGTTCCAGTTTGGATCGAGTTTGATACGTATTTGACCACGTATCTAAAAAAATACACATTCAATCCATAAAGTTAATAACTCATTCGGAAGCCTGGGAATTGTAGATTTAAATAAACTTTAGTTGACTTAAGTTCGATTTAAAATTGTAAAGCCTCAAACTCGAAAGAAACTCGATCGGGTTTTTCCGAGTATGTTCATCAAGTTTCGATTGAGTTTGAGGCTATAATTTTACAATTTTAAATCGGAATAAGTCAACTAAAGTTCATTTAAATCTACAATTCCCAGGCTTCCGAATGAGCTATTAACTTTATAAATTGAATGTGTATTTTTTTAAATACGTAGCCAAACTCGATCCAAACTCAGAACATCCCTGACTTGGGAATGTAGAAGCGTATTTGAATGAACCCAAAAATTTTGCCAAATTGAACCTTTAGGGAACTCTTCGACAATAATGAAAGCCTTCGTCATTTTCACTATTTCCACCATCCATTGTCATTTTCTCAATGGGAATATTACAAGAGGCTCTCGAATTACACCAACATACCAAATTATTGCCCTCCAGTTTACGAAAAAATCTGGTTTCATCTTCTAGGAAATGTACAAAAAACACCTTGCGAATATCGAAAATATCAATACAAAATTTTAAACGATGAAGAATTCGAAGCAGAACCATGGAATAGTTAATGTTTTTGGAAACGCTAACATAAGGTAAACGCTAACATAAGGATATGACACGCTTGGTATTTTTATTGCAAATTTTCATTTTTTCAGTTAAAAATAAACATTTTTCAAAAAAAATTTTCACTGCGACGCTGGTTTTGCCTTAACTCAAGGATTGCAATATACTTTCTTCTTTTCGACGAAAATCAAAATTTTTTTAGATTTTTCAGCTTAAAAAAAAGCTTTTTTTATGAAAACATTTTAGGCGCCGGTCAGCGCGAAAAACACAAGAGAGGGAGGCTAAATTTATTTATGAAAAAAATCACCTTAGTCCCCTTTATGTTTTTGTCCAAAATTTTGGAAAATTTTCGAAAAAACATAAGGGAGCCAAGGTAAATTTTTTAGAGTTTATTCCTACATTCATGTGCTATGGCTACACCATTGTCTGTACGATATTTTTTTGAATTTAGGAAATTTATTTTATTATTTTTTGAAAAATTTCAATTTTTACAAAGAGAAATATTTGAAAATCCCGATACCGAAAATCGGTAATACCGATTTTTGGTATGTCTAGATACCATTTTTGAATACCAATACCGACTGCCCTAGTCTTTTGGTCTTTTGTCTTGTTTTTTTATGGCTTTATCTTATCTTAATAAATTTATTGAATTTTGAATAAACTTTTGGTTATGGTTATGCTTGAAGGTTAATTTTTGGAACTCAATGTAGGTTTAAGTGGAAAATAGTGTCGAATTTTGATGATGTTAGAGTCGCAATGCCCCCAAATTTTTTGGATATTTTAAAAATCACCTCTTGATGTTCTTCGTTCAAAAAGAAGTTAATAGAATCTTATGAATTTTAATAAACTTACTTTTAACTTACCATCTATATTTTTGCTAAATAAATGTTTTGACGCATGGCATTCCTTTACATTTATCATCCTTCAAAAATAAAAGTGCTTTTTCATTGCATGAAAAAAGATGTAGAAAAGAGCAATCCTTTATTCAGTCTTCATTTGAAACACAGGGTAGCAACTAGATGGTCGTAATAGGGAATTTTGTAACTAGTTTCGGTTTTTGCGAAAATTTTTCGTAAACCGAAAACATAAAAATAAAAAACCGAAAATACAAAAATAGCATATATAAAAGAACACACACAGTTCTCGGTCATTTGTTATACAAATGACCTTGTGGCATTGTCTCGAATCGTCATTATATAAGTCTTGTTTGTGCCGAGTCGCCGTAATTAGCATTGTCTCGATCGTCATTGCTCAAAGCCACCGTGAAAATAAAAAATTTTTACCCCCTCCCCCTCCCTGCTTTTACCTCCCCCAGTAAGAAAATAAAATACCCTTTCCCCAGTAAGAAAATACCAAGGTCATTTGTTTACAAATGACCTTGGTCATTTGTAAACAAATGACCAAGATCTCTTTTTTTGGCATAGTCCCGATGTCCGGATTTGTGGAATCTGCATAGTTGGTTCTATGCGACTGGAAAAATTCCACCAAAAACTGATTATTGAGGTACATATAAATGGGATTTTTTAGCCGGTTGTCCAATGCACAACTTTTTATAAGTTTAATGACTTTTTCATATTCACAAAATTTTCAAAATTTATCATTGCACAGACAGTCAGATTTCCTCTTTTCTGCTTCTTTAAGTGAAGCATTTGCTATGGCATCTTGGATTGTCGGATAAAATGACGAAGATAGTAGCACATTAGAAAGCCCGGCTCTATGGCATTCTTCTCTAACCGCTCCTGAAAATCATGCTAATGTTATTTATTCCTATACTCAAAACTCACTCGAGCATTCTGCTATCATTAACACTCCATTTAATTTGATTATTTCTTCATTTAAAGCCTTGATTGCTGTAACTCCGGCTTGATCTATGTCAGTAATCGTAGAAGCATCCACTATCAAGTAGTAGTTTTCTGAGCACGGATCGACCTCGAGTTTCTTGGTTTTTATGCTATAGAGTCGAGAAAATTTTGCTTTGTAACATTTGAGAGCGTTTTTCTGGAATCGTTCTGTATTAAGGAATAGTAAAGGGCCATTGAAACGGTAGATGCACTTGTTATACAGGGTTGTGTTGCTTCTGAAGAATAAGATTTAAGAAAAATTGGGTTTCTTACCTATAGGACTCCTTAGGAGCGTAAATTTCGAAGTTGTCTACTTGTTCTAGGGTACTCGATTTTGTACTAAAATTTTTATTTTTCATTATTTAAAAGAGGAGAGGGGGGGGGGGGGGTTTACCATTGTATTCTCAAAATAACCGTGAGTAAAGAAAATCCAATGGAGCCTATCAGACCTTCGGTGACATCCCAAACGACGGTTATAACAAAGGTAAAAATCCAAATTGCCTGAAAATTTATGGTAAGGAAAAATATATTACCGATGTGGGATAATTATCTTAAAGGGGGGTAAGAGTTAAGGATTAATCTCTAAAAAAAATTTTTTGCCAAGACAGCCTATAAGGGTAAAATCATGCGAAAAATCGATTGTGCGCATTCCCGAAGCTTGAAAATGCTTTTCTGACCCTGATTCAGAGAAATTAGTACATGTTCAATGTTCGCTTCAATACAAAACATTCATTTCCCTGAATCAGGGTCAAGGAAGCATTTTCAAGATTCGGGAATACGCGCAATCGATTCCCCGCATGAAATTACCCCCCAGAAATATGATTTTGAGGGAGAAATTTCAAAATTTTTCGATTTCACTTCAATACAAAACATTCATTTCTCTGAATCAGAGTCAGGAAAGCGTTTTCAAGCTTCGGGAATGTGCACAATCGATTTTTCATTTGATTTTACCGCTATATAGACTGTTTTGGCAAAAAATTTTTTTCAGAAATTAGTCCCTAATTCTTACCTCCCTTTAATCATTTGACTTTTTATATTTCTTTATTTTCAACTTTTCTGTTTAATAATTAGGTTTAATTGCAATTCAGGGAATTTTGTGACTTAAATGCTATTTTCTGTTAAGTTTTGGAATTGAATTGAGTAAAAATTTGATTTGAACATGATTTTCGCACAACTTACAAGGGAACCACAAGTTCTGCCACAAAAATTTTTCACCGAAACCAAGCGTAAACGATAGAGGGCAACTCAAAACGGTATGATATGTCAAAATTATGGTCCCATAGGCTGTTTTCATCAGAAAAAAATAATTTTAAAAAATTAAAAAAATTAAAAATGATGTAAAAACAAAAATGCGTAGCTGAGATTATAACCCAAGTCGTTTAACTGCAAAGAATAAAACACATCCACTGCATCATTGCTACTTGTTAAAAAATCGAAACAAACTTTTGATACATAAAAAGTAGTTTTTTATGTAAAAAAATGTTTTTAAAGTCCATTTCCGGCGCCAATGGGAAAAAAAGTCGCATAAAAATACCAATATGCAAAATTTTTTATCAAGTGGACTCGAACCTGCGACCTTGGGGTCAATCTAAATGAAATCTTGGATTATAATATTTCTGATTTAGACCTCCGGGATCGAACCCTCGCCCTTCGGAGTACAAGGCGAGAGCTTTACCACTTGGCCATCTCGTCCGGACCTTTTTCCCATTGGCGCTGGAAATGGACTTTAAAAACATTTTTTACACAAAAAACTACTTTTTATGTATCAAAAGTTTGTTTGTATTTTTAAACAAGTAGCAATGGTGGATGTGTTTCATTCTTTGCAGTTAAAGGACTTGGGTTCGAATTCCGGCTTCGCATTTTTGTTTTTGCATCCTTTTTAATTTTTCAAAATTATTTTTTTCTGATGAAAACGGCCTATGGGACCATAATTTTAACATATTATACCGCTTTGAGTTGCCCTCTATCGATTACGCTTGGTTTCGGTGAAAAATTTTTGTGGCAGAACTTGTGGTTCTCTTGTTAGCATACGGGCTACGGACCCAATAAGCATTGTTGTTTGTTTATAAACAGATAGCAAAGTTGTTATTTTGAAGATAAGGGAAGCGAACAAAAAGCTAGAAACTTGGAATTGGGATAAAATTGGAGCGCCAGTCCTATAGAAAGGTCCAGAGCTGTCAGAAAACTGGGACTAGGTGAAACGGGGTGCCCAAGCGGGGCGGGGCAGGCCAAAATCTCCCCAATTATGAAGGCTGTTCGCCTCGAATGAAGGTATAGGTATGTAATTTTTACCGGGGAATCCGAATCCGGACTCTTTTTTTTATTTGAAATTTAAAAAATTGAAAATTTTATGATTTTTCATTTTTTCCAACTTTTAGAAACGGGGCAGGGGTGCGGGGCAGGCTCTTATTTGTTATATTTTTAAAATAATTTTGTGTAACTTATGGTTTTTAAGTACGGAGAATTTGATTCTGATAGTTTATAAATAGCCAAGGCTCTAAAAAATCAGTGTTTGATTGGTTTAAACAATAGTTTGAGTTATGTATTGGGTTGTTCGATAAGTCTTTGCGGCTCAAAAAAATGCTCTAATTTCATCATTTTTCATCCGTTTTCGATGAAATTTTTTTCAGTAGTGGGTAAGAATATATGCTGAATACGATTCAATCGATCTTTTTGAGCAAAACTCATGTTTTCGTGTCAATATACAGACTTTTTCAAAAAATTGGTGTTTTTCAATGTTGCAAATGAATTTTAAAATGTCGATATTTGGTTATAGAAGTCGATTTGTGACGAAATTTTCGACCTTGCTAAGGTTTTCCTAGTCGGGGAATCGATTGCGCGCATTTTCGAGTCATGAAAAAATTTCTCTAAAATTTGTATGATTCGGGGAATACAAATTTTTGAGCCATTTTAGGGGTATAAAAAACTCGATTTTTTTTTAAAGTCTGAATATTGACACGAAAACATGAGTTTTACTCAAAAAGATCGATTGGATCGTATTCAGCATATATTCTTACCCACTACTGAAAAAAAATTTCATCGAAAACGGAAGAAAAATGATGAAATTAGAGCATTTTTTTGAGCCGCAAAGACTTATCAATTCTCGCTGGAAGTTGACTAGAGAAATTTCAACGACTGACTAGTGTAACTTTTTTCAAGATAACCTGCTAACTAGTTTGATTTTTTTTAAAGATCTATATTTTAGCTTCATAAAAACCAAACTAGTCAGTAGGTTATCTTGAAAAAAGTTACACTAGTCAGTCATTGAAATTTCGGAGCTAGTATCGACACCCACAAGAGCAAAAATAAAGATCAACATGCAAAAAACATCTTTCAACCGTTTTTTTCTCACTTTTTCACCAATTTTATCCATTATTTCACCTTTTCCATGCTCATTTAAAGGGGGGTAAAAGTTGCG
>OZJO01020690.1:0-23624 GCA_900406225.1 Acrobeloides nanus
CCAGGTCCCAAAAATCTGATAATCTCGAAGAGCCCAATAGGACTCGTATCAGAGATTAAGCTGATAAGAACAGATACTACACTTTGATCTTAGCCAAAAGGCCCTTTTTAGATATTATGTGGAAAGAAGTTGGTTGATATTGTTTTGACACCATCACTTCAATCCACACATACACAAGGTCTTACGTCAAAATTTTCAATACTACATATTTTTTCGATTTGGTGACTTTTTTTTGGTCAACATAACGTAAAATTTGTAGTATTGCCCGCCGGCCAAATACTACATATTTTTCAATTTTTTGCCCAATACTACATATTTGTCAATTTTTTTGCCGGATACTACTACATGTCTTACGTAAACGTAAGCTTGTGCATGTGTGCTTCAATCTATTACTGTCCCAGAGTAGACGTTATTCGTCAATTGATATTTGTCGCCTAGGATGTGCCGCCAGAATATGGTTTTGGAATTTTCGATTACTTCGCCAACGATTGTGGTGGTGAGATGCTTTTGGCGCTTCCTTGAGATGTCGAGAGCGTTTAGTGCAGCTTGATTTCCCTGGTACCACGATCCAAGAACACCAATGATAAAGCTGCCGTTGTAAACCTTGTAGCCCTGTTGGCTGAAAATGGCGGCCTCATTTGAGTACTTTTGAATCTTCCGTTTAGCTGCGATTGAAAGAGAGTCGTTTTCAAGCTCGAATGGGCATGTGACGTCAATGATGGTCACTCTTTTCAAGGCATGATCAATTCGCACTATATCAGGACGAGATTTGTTGCTGCTTTTGGTGGTTTTGTCTAGGAGGAGTTCGACGTTTTTCCTTTTCGGAATGAGTGGAATGATGCGGTTTATGATGGCATTGTGTCGGCGAGTCATGTCTCGTCCATGGGCGACGAAGCAGTGGCACAAAACATGATTGAGCGTTTCATTCTTGAATCCACAGCGTCGGCATTGCTTTTCTTCTTCTATTCTGTATTTTCCATCGGGTTTTTTTCTTGGTCCATTTCCATTCAAATTGTGTAGGTTCAATCTGGCACGGTGAATCCATCTATATCCACTGAATGATATGCCGTCGCCATAGAAGTTGAACTTGTTGGATTCAGGGCATTGCTGAATTGATCGAAAGGAGCGACCTTTGGAGATGTAGACATCAGAAGCAAGAATGTCTATGTGATTCTTTTGAACAAGGTATCGAAGCTTCTGGTAAAAATTGGTTTTCCCGGCTGGGTTGAGCGTATAGTCTTGACCATCCTTGGTATGGATTTGAAGTAGAAGTCGGGAATCGTCGTAGAAGAAACAAAATTTGAGGAAGCCACGGTCTTTTCGTTGGAAGGCTCGGGCAGATCGGCGTATTCGAGTCATAAGACAGTGACTCTCCATGTTTGCGGTGAAAGATTTGAATTTGTCTGTAGCTTTGCCGTTGAGAAAGTCGCATATTTCATCATTGGTGGCTTCATCTTGGATTTTTCCCAGCCATTTCTTGACGCTTTTTCGCAGTAGTTGGTCAAAGAAATTTCTAACATTTGGATCTTGTGAATGGCTCAAGCGTGAAACGAAGTTGATGCTTTGGAGGTGATATTCTTCTTCAAGTGAAAGAATTCCCAATCCACCACGATTAGACGCTCCATATACATAATGAGCTGGGGTTCGTGGTGCGGAAGCTTGCAGATGGTTAGAATTGCGTACTTGATTGCTCTATCTAGCTCTTTGAGGTCTCCAAGGAACGGGTTGCCGTTACGGATTAAATGAGCCATGCGCGTAACAATGAAGGTCTTTATCGCATCCACTTTTTGCCAGGGGGCTAGCTTACACTGTTCAATCTTTTGGAGGTCTTCTAGAAGTTGAGATGCCTTGGTCTTGAGGCAAGATCGAACATTCTTGCCAAACTCGGTTCCCAGATAGTTGTATTGGTCGCCGTCTTGAAGTATACCCAAATTGGAGCCATTGATCTTGAATTTCGTTGGTTGAATATGACCATTCTTGATGTGGAGCGTCGAGCATTTCTTGGGATTGAATGCGAGACCACGATTTTTGGCCAGTAGGTTGATCGAGTCGAGCATTTTTGAAAGTTCTTCGCCATTTTTGGCCACAAGCGCAAGGTCATCAGCAAATGCTGGCATCTGAATTGGCACGTCGTGAATATTGAGCGGTTCTTTAAACCTGGACTTCATGGCACGGATAAGCGGTTCCAATGCAAGGTTGAAGAGAATCGGAGAGAGCGGGTCTCCTTGTTTGACGCCTGAGCCCACTGAGATGGATTCTGTGATGAAGCCCGAGACACGGACTGTTGTCGAGGTATCGGTGTAGAGATCATGCACAATGCTGGTAAATTCTTCTGGGAAGCCGAAGCCCCGTAAGCTTTGAATTATGGCGTTGTGTGGAATCGAACCAAACGCATTCGTAAGGTCCAACCAAGCAATAGCGAGTTCTTTCTTGGAGTTGGTTGCTTGGTGCACAGCATTTCTTAACATTGCTGTGTGTTCGCCGGTGCCGTCCTGACGACAGAAGCCTTTCTGTTCTGGGCTGATCAGTTCCGGAAAGGTTGAGATTCTTTGCGCCCATAAGCCCGTGTAAATCTTATAGATTGCGTTGGTGAGGGCAATGGGGCGCCAGTTTTCGGGCTTTGAAGTATCGCCTTTCTTAAAGATGAGAATGGTATAAGCTTTTTTCCAATGGCTTGGGATCTTCTGTTCCTTCAAACATCGATTGAAAATCAGGGACAGTAGATAGAAACTTGGATCAAGATTCTGAAGTTCATGATAATTGACTCGATCTTGGCCTGTGCCGTGTTCTTGATTCGTTGGAATATACTTCGTATTTCTTGACGGGAGAATGGTCGAACGAAGCTGTCATCAAGCCGTGTTGGCTTTTCCATCACTTTTTCAAAAACGTTGAATGGCTTGCAATTGGATGGCCTGTAGATTTCCTTGAAATAGTCTGTGATGGTCTTTGGATCGATTTCACATCGAGGCGATTCATTTCCGAGAATTGTGTTTATGGCAAGCTTCTTATTTCGTCGGTACTGGCGTTGTGCTTGAGAAGTTGAGAGTGTATGGTCTTGAGGAGGCTCAACCACTTTCCTTTGGCTAGAGTTCTTAGATGCCATGCGATGGAGATTTTTGTCGTTGAATGGGTCGATGCCGTGCTTCAGGCAGTTGATCATTGCCGTGAATTTGAATGTATTTTTACAAAATTCGTCCCAGGTCTGTTTCTTTATTATTAGGTTGAACCGAAAGTTCCTGCACTAATTTTCAAAACGATTACAGAATTTAAACGAATATGTTTTAGTGGGAAGTTATATACAAAAATGAAGCTCACGGCTGGAACTACAACTTTTTTTTGGCCGTTTTTCTCTTGTATCAGTAAAAAAAATTTTTTAGCCCTCTGAACATGTGGCAATTTGTTGAAAAAAAGCTTCATCTCCGACATGCACTTCCTGGGATGAAGATCTTGCTTGACATTGGGAGTTGGCTTCTCGTCACCCCGCACCCAACTTTTGCGTTTTTTGAAATTGACATAAAGACACCATTTTTCATCGCCTGTAATAATTAGGGAAAAAAATGGTCGGTGTTGGCGGACGGCCTGTTGGTGTCTTTGGAGTAAAGCGGCAGAAATGGTGACTCGTTGGTTTTTGTTGATTTCGGTCAAATTGTGTGGGACCCACATTCCGACTTTTTGCGTGTACCCCATCGACTGCAAATGTCGAACAACGGTTGTCTGGCCACAATCGAGCTCTTCGGCAAGTTCCCTGGTTGTTTGGCAGCAATCATCTTGAAGCAACTCGGCCAAACGGTCTCAAGCTCGGCTGGTCGCCCAGACCTTGGTGCGTCCCCCAGGTCAAAACTCTCATCTCGGAACTTCGCAAACCAGTCAAAAGCTGTTCTACGGCCCATTGTGCCTTCCCTGTAGGCGTTATTGATGTTTTCGGCGGCTTGTGCTGCCCCGGATTGTTATACTCGTACAAAAGTGCATGTCGGAGATGAAGCTTTTTTCAACAAATTGCCACATGTTCAGAGGGCTAAAAAATTTTTTTTACTGATACAAGAGAAAAACGGCCAAAAAAAAGTTGTAGTTCCAGCCGTGAGCTTCATTTTTGTATATAACTTCCCACTAAAACATATTCGTTTAAATTCTGTAATCGTTTTGAAAATTAGTGCAGGAACTTTCGGTTCAACCTAATAGTTCTTTTTTAGTAGCCAGGTATACACGAGATGGTAGATTTAGTTCTTCTTTTGGTCGATCCATTTTGGGAGCATAAGAGCTGCCTGACAGTGTATTCTGAGAGGTCTTCTGAGTGAGTGAATTCACGCTTCTTTGACATGTTGATTTGTTTTTGATGTCTTCATTGGATTGGTTGGTCTTGGTTTCTTCCGTGTTGATTGAAACGTAGAGGTTGGTGTTGATGGGCTTGGTTTCTTCAATGTTGATTGAGGCGTTGCGTCTTTGGTTGTATCAGGAAATTTGCATGACAGGATCAAATGAGCCATTTCTCGCCACTTTTTAGTGTCTGTGATATTGAATTTGAGGTCTGGTGGCAATCCCTTTTTCCAAGCTAAGAGGATTCTTTCAGCGAGCATGCATATAGAAGGTCCACAGCTGTTACCATCGGGTTGCTGATAAAACGACTTTGGGTCCATTCTTTGGATGATCGACGATGAGTTGTTGTCACGAAGTTCGGAGATGATGATCTTGATCTTGGCTTCTGTTTCAGGAAACAGTACACCACCAAGGGTTTTGTAGAAGAGAGTGTTGCCATGTCGTTTAGTTAGGGCTAGGACCCAGTGGTTGCCGCCTTGATTTTGGATTCCGAAGTTTCTTGAGGTCCATGGCGTCTATTTGAAGAGCAACTGGGAGCGACGGGGATAGCGTGATTGTTGATGGAGCTGGAGTAAAGTTTGTCAATCTTGATTCTAGCACGATGGTAGATTGTGATTTGATTGTAGCCACTGGAGAGAGCATTAATTCGAGAGAGTTTTGAGAATTGGCTGGTTCCGACTTTTGAGAATTGGCTGGTTTATTTGCAAGCATTCCAACAACAGAGAGTTTTTCCGAGGTTCATATTTAGATTGACTTGAAGAGAAGAGAAGCCCAGAGAAGATGGAAGAGACGCGTGAGATGAGGCTTGGCTGTATTTGAGGCGATGACTTGTAGGTGTTGAAATGATGCATTGACGATGTTGTAGAAGGTGTCGTTGGTGGTGAATTTTTCGGAGAGCCATTGGTTGAGGATTTTTCAGTAGGCGTTGACGTAGCATCAGGGTCGATCGTCGAATCAGAGTTGGCGATTTTTACCATGGAGTTGAGCATTCATATTCTTGGGCATTCATATTTGGTTCTGGAACTGGAGAACGTGAGTTTGGAGCAGCATCAGTTGAATCATCTAGCCAGGAAAACTGCTCGTCTCTTGATTTTGGTGGAAATTTGCTTCGAGCTATATCTTTGATTGTTTCAGGTTTCTTTTGGTGAGTTCTAGTGTGGTTTGACAAGCCATGTTTGTTCTTGAAGGACCGTTCACATCCAGGAAATACACATTTGACGTTGAGTTCTTCGGCATCTGCAACGATGAGGTAGGGATGCGACGATTTGACATGGGATTGGATTGATTTGATGGGATATTTGGCCAGGTCTGGAGCAACATAGGAACAGAAACGACATTGGTAGAACACATCAACGTTGACTTCATGATCCCTAGCGAGATGACGTTGTACAGATCGGGAAGTAGCGGTGACTTTGCCAGTGTAGAGTCGGAAGCATTCTGGAATAGCACATTGGGAGTTCAGAGAGGAACCAGAGTAACGAGCTGGTCCTCATGAAGAAACGCCTTTTCTGTAGAAGGAACGATGAGTACTTGTCCAACAAGTGAGGCGTTAGAAGCTGAAAAGTTCGGAGGTACATCTCTATTAGCCTTGTCTTGTTGCATGGCCTTTTTTGTTGAAGTTGCTGCTTTCAGAGCAGAGTTGAATTGACTTTGTTGACGATCCGGATAGCTTGTACTTGCTCGAGTTGAGTATATATATATGGTTTTCAACTAGTTGTTTCCTTAGTGACGCATAGAACTTGAACTTCTGTCGTGTAGAGAGGGTGTAGTCTTTTCCGTCGTTGTCATAATAAAATTGGCACTTCATGAAACGTCGCTTTTTGTGGCCAAGAGCTCGAGTAGATCGTCGTAATCGTGAGATTAAGGTGTGGCTTTCATGATTGGCAACAAACGGATTGTAGCCCTCCGTGATTTTCCATTGAGGAGGTCGCAAATCTCTTCTTTGGTGACATCTAGTTGACCTTTTTGCAGCCATTTCTTTGCACTGGACTTGATGAAACGATTGAAGTATGTGCGAATCTTTGGATCCTGCGAGTATAAGAGTAGGCTAATGGAATTCAAACTTTGTAGATGGTACTCTTCTTCCAAGGAGGCAATTCCCAGGCCGCCTTTTTCTATAGAGCCATATATGTAATGCTCTGGGGTTCCAAGGTGCGGTAGTTTACAACATGTTCGGACGGTGAACTTGATGGCTCGATCAAGTTCTTTAAGATCGCCTATGAGGGGTCACCATGTCGGATGCTGTGAATCATCTTCGTGACAATGGCTAGATCGTCGGCAAATACAAGCGGTCCAATTGAGACATCGTGAAGCTTGAGTGAATCTTGGAATTGGCTTTTGAAGCATCGAAGAATGGGCTCGATGGCAAGGTTAAACAGGGTAGGCGAGAGAGGGTCGCCTTGTTTGACTCCTGAACCAATCGGAATCGACTCTGTGATGACGTCTTTAGTGCGCACGGTGGTGGTCGTGTCAGTATATAAGTCACGGATGATGCAGATGAAGTCGTCTGGGAAGCCAAAACTTTGGAGAGCTTGTATGATGCATCGTGCGGAAGAGACCCAAAGGCGTTAGACAGGTCGAGCCATGCGGCCGCCAATTCTTTCTTCTGGTTTGTAGCTTGATTGATGAGTAAGGCAGTGTGCTCGCCAGTGCTATCAAGACGTCCAAAGCCTTTCTGTTCAGAAGAGATGAGTTCTGGGAAGTTTTGAAGACGTTGCGTCCAGATACTGGTATAAATCTTGTATATTGTGTTGGTAAGGGCGATGGGCCGCCAGATATCCATTCGTTGGGCGTCGCTTTTCTTGAAAATCAGGATGGTGTAAGATCTCTTCCAGTGGGTCGGGATGCGTTTTTCTTGAATGCAGCGGTTGTAGATCTTTGTGAGAATGGTGAAACTTCGGTCGATATCGCTCAGCTCTCTGTAGGAGATTCTGTCTTCGCCAGGAGCTGTATTTTTATAGAGTTATAGGAAGTTGTTGAAGGCTTAACGTCAGAAACTTGTTCTTTGACTTGTCGCTGTTCTGACTGTTTTGACTTCATTCGTTGGAGATGCAGGTTTGCTTTGATGAATGGGTCTTTTCCTTCTTTTAGGCACTTGATCATGGCGGTGAGCTTGAAGTAGGTTTTGCTGAATTCTTCCCACGTTTGATGCTTGTTGAGTTCGGATTTTTTGGTTTGGTAGACTTTTACAGGCAAGGGAGCTGCTTTTCTTTTGGTTAGTTTTGTTAGTAGGCGAAGATGCATGTTTGGACCGAGCATTCTTTATGGTTGAGGTATCTTGATGTGTCTGTTGAGAGATTTTCTGGAAGGCAACTTTCACATTTTCTTGGGATTTGGGTGGTTTCTTTGCAGATGATACAAGTTTTGGCTGAGGTTTTGGTTTCATCATGGTTGGAGCTGAGATGGAGGCACAGACGACTTCTGGAAATTTGTCCGATAGCACTTCTAGAGCTGCTTTGCGCCATTCTCTGGTGTCATCAATTCAAACTTTAGCGATGGAGGCAAGCCATTCTTGTAGGATACGAGAAGCTTTCGGATAGGAGACATATGGCTGGACCACAGCTATCGTTGTCGGGTTGCTGGTAGAAGGTCTTTGGATCTATTTTATTGATGCCTGGGCGGATTATATCACCTCTGATTTCCATAACCATAGACTGTAGTTTTATTTTTGTTTCTTCGAAAACAACACCACCAAGATTATAATAGAAGTCGATTTTGTCATGTTGATGAGCAGTTGCTAGTACCCGATGGTTGCCTCCTTGAAGAATTGGAAAGATGAGTCTTGACCAGACGGTTCGGTAGATTGGCTTTAGGAAGTTCTTTGCATGGCCTTGAGTTTCATTTTTCCGCTAGATGAGTGGATCCATGATGAGCACTTTGTCGTCGATTGCACAGAGAGTGATGATCATGTAGTTGATGATGATGGTGTCGTCCAGCCAGCCCTTGGGATCAGCAAGTTTTCTGAAGTCCATTTGGTAGGTTTCAATACATTCGGGATGGAGTGGCAAGGTGAAAGTGTGGTTGTTGTAGAAGGTGATCTAGACTTCAACAATCTTCTACCGTAATGTGCCGGTAGAAGATTGTTTTTGAGTTCTCGATTACTTCGCCAATCAGGGTAGATGTCATATTTCTGTGTGATCGCTTATGATACCCAGTGCTTTGAGTGCCGCATTGTACACAGGATACCATCTTCCGAGAGCTCCAATTACGAAGCCGCCGAGGTAGACCTTGTATCCACGCAGAATCGAAGCCTCGTTTGAATACTTCGCGATCTTTCTTCTTGCTGCTTCGTGTAGAGAATTCTTGTCGCGTTGAAACGGACATGCAACGTCAATGATTACGGCTCTCTTCTCGACGTGGTCGATTTTTAATATGTCCGGGTGCGTTCGGTTTCCACTTCCTGTCGCTTTGTTAATCCTTATTTCCATATTCTTGCTATTCTTGTTTGGAATCGATTCAACCAGTCGATGCACTATGGCGTTGTGTCGATTTGTAATATTGAGTCCATCCGCTGAGAAGCAGTGGCATAAGACGTGGTTCAGTGCTTCTCTTTCGTAGTTACACCTCCTGCATCGTTTTTCTTCCACGGTTTTTGGTTCTAGGCCTTTTTTCGTCTGTCTCTTGTATGCATTAAGAACAAGAAGATTCAGTTTAGCACGGTGGATAAAGCGCCTTCCAGAGATCGTGATTCCTTGCCACATTTTGTTAAAGTTTCTACTTGTTGTATTGAGTTGTATCGCCTTTGTCGAGTTACCACCGGACTTGTAATGGGTCGAAGTGAGAAGATCAATGTGGTTCTTCTGTATCAGAGTACGAAGTATTCCATGGGAATCAGGACGGTAGACCAATCATCATGGAACTTAGGCCTGACATATTTTCGGGTTTGGCAGTTGTCATTTTCTTTCTCCCAGATCAGAGAGTCAACGATGATCAGCTTTTTATAAACGGAATGAGCTTCAACTTGAGATATTCCAGGATGATGGTGTCGTCGAGTAGGATCTTTGAGCTTATTGAAGTCAACAGGAGTCGGCTCAAGATCCAATTCATCAGCTTCCATAGTGGTATTGCAGAAAGATCGTTTTTGAGCTTAGGCAGAGATCAGGCGTTATGGTAGGAGTAGTCTTGGTATCACATTTATTGGTATTCATTTCGACAACAGAACTTTTTCCAGGAGATTCGTATTTAGATGGACTTTATGATAGTCCAGAGAAGATTGATGAGAAGCGTGAGATGAGACTTGGCTAAATTTGGGGTGATGTCTTGAAGGTTTTATGGTGATGGCTTGAGCATGTTGTAAAAGTGTCATTGGTGGTGTCTTTGTAGTTGAGTCATTGGTGGAGCATTTGTCAGTCGGCGTTGAACTGTTGTCAGGAAGGAGTGCAGGCGAAACGATTGTTGGTGGCGATGGGAGGACCTTGTTCATTGGATTTGAGTTTGTGGTGGAGGTGTCCATAAAAGTAGACAACGTAGGCATGTCGTCATGAGCTTTTGGTGGAAACTTGGATCTTGAGATATGCTTGATCATCTCCGGCTTTTCCAGGTGAGTTCTTGCATGATTGCTTAAGGCGAGCTTCCCTTAATGATCGAGCACAGCCAGGGTGGTTGCATTTGAAGAGAAGATTTGCAGAAGGTTTAGATGTGGTGCGTTGGTGTTCTTTAGTGACGTGGGCATGAATGATTTTGCAGCATATTTACTTCAGGAGGAGCTTAGAAGTGGCAGAAACGACAGATGTAGTGGGCAGACAAGTTGATTTGATGTTCACGAGCAAGATGCCTGAGGACGGATCTTGAAGTGGCGGTGTATTTTCAGGTGAAAGTTCGGTCGCAGTCGAGATAAGGGCAGATCAGAGAATTGCAGTAAGGCATGAGGATGAGCAGGTGAGGTTCTTGTATGATGGATTTTTTAATGGCTGGTACAACAAGTGCTTCGGCTGATTGACCATTTTCAACATATGGTTGGCATTAGAGGCATCAGTGAGTTGGGCTTTTTCCATGGCAGGAACCATTAGCTGAGCACTACAGACAAAAGCTTCGTTTTCATCCATGGTATCTGGTTGAGGTTCTAGTGTCGATTGGTCGGTGGATAAATCACTGCGATGATGGTTTTGATGTTCACTTGGTTGCAACTTGTAGGTTTGGGAGACTCGTGCCCGGAGGGACCAGAGAGAGCACAGTTCTTGTCTTCGAGAAAGGATCTAGGATCCTTAGCCCGGGAGCTGTCGCATCGAAACGAGGCCAATCGAGACGACTGACGAACCGATATAGCTTTTTTTAGATGCATATATTTCTTGTCATCAGCTTTGGATTCATCTTCAGAATCACTATCCTCAACTGGAGATGCGTTCTTCTTCTTCCTTCCGTTATTGCACAGATTCTTGTTCTTCTTCATGCTAAGATATGAGTTTATTGAACCATAAGTATAAATAATAGACACATGGGTTCAAGGGTACAATAAAAAGGAACAACATTATACAAGTATTGGAATTATGGTCGAAATCAGTC
Organism: Acrobeloides nanus; assembly: GCA_900406225.1. Lineage (NCBI taxonomy): Eukaryota > Metazoa > Nematoda > Chromadorea > Rhabditida > Cephalobidae > Acrobeloides > Acrobeloides nanus. Next base: position 10,816 of record OZJO01020690.1, read on the forward strand.
GAGCTTTCGAAGGCCAATACAGCGAGACCATATTGCTCATGTGGAATGCGGTTTTCCACTGAGAAATTCACAAATTTCATCCGGTGTGGCTTCCTCTTGCACATTTCCTAACCATTTCCGGACACCCTTCTTGAGGTACCTCTCAAAAAAGGTACGAATTTTAGCATCTGGTGAGTGCAATAGCCTGCTTATGGCATTGATTATTGCAAGTGGTACTCTTCTTCAAGGGAAAGTATACCAAGACCTCAATTTGTCCAATGACCCATAGATGTAATGTTCAGGTGTTCCCATGTGTGGCAGCTTGCATATTGAGCGCACTGGGTACTTTATAGCACGGTCAAGTTCCTTGAAGTCGTTGATAAATGGGTCACCATGGCGAATCACGTAGATTATTCGCGTGATGATGAAAGTTCGAATGGCATTAATTTTTTGCCATGGCAATAGTTTACTCTCTTCGATCTTCTTCAGATCGTCGAGGGTCTGAGGCTAGTTTTTTCAGTTGATGACGGGTGTTTTTGCCCAGCTCAGTGCCAAGGTAATCGTAATGGTCTTGGTCTTTGAGAATTCCGATGCTGGTTCCATTTATGTTGAATTTTGTATGCTGGATTTGGCCGTTGAGAATGTGTAGAGTGGCACACTTTTTAGCATTAAAGCTCAGGCCACGGTTTTTGGCCAGTTGATTTATTGTGTCCAGCATTTTTGTAGCTCTTCAACATTTATTTTTTTTTGTCTAGCCAGGCCACGGCGTTTTCTTGTTTGGAGTTAGTGGCCCTATGAATTGCGTTTCTCAGCAGTGCAATGTGTTCTCCACAATCATCAAATTTGGTGAAGCCTTTTTGGTCGGGGCTAATCAGTTCCGGGAAGTTTTGAAGCCGTTTCCAAATTGAGGTATATATCTTGTAGATGGTGTTAGTCAAGGCTATGGGACGCCAGTTCTGCGTTTTTGATTTATCGCCTTTCTTGTAGAAGAGAATCGTGTAGGCTCTTATCCAATGTGGAAGGATATTTTTTTCTTTAAAACAAGATCGGTCCGGCTTACTCATCACATTCTCAAAGTCATTGAATCTCTTGCAGAAGGCTGGTGTACTGATCTTTGAAGTATTCGGTCACAGTCTTTGTATCAATTTCGCATTGTGTAGAAGCATCGTCGATAATTTTGGAGATCGCCTTCTTTTTGGATTGAACGGACAGTCGTAGTAGTATCGGAAAAAGATCTCGCAACACGCCAACAAATTCTTCTTGAAAGCCAAAACCTAATAGGCATTAAATTATCGCATCATGAGGAATTGAACCAAATGCGTTTGTTAAATCGAGCCATGCTACTGCAACTTATTTTTTGGTAGTTTGATGGACGGCATTTCGCAAAAGTGCTGTGTGTTCTCCGGCGCCGTCGATGTGGCCAAAACCTTTTTGTTTTGGGCTGATGAGTTCAGGATATTGGTGGAGTCGATGTGCCCATAAGCCGGTGTAAATTTTGTAGATTGAATTCGTTAGCGCAATGGACGCCAGTTTTCTATATTTGATTCATTGCCTTTCTTGTGGATAAGAATCGTGTAGGCTCTATTCGCGTGTGGAGAGATTTTCTGCAATGTAGATAGCACAGACTACTTTTGGAAATTTGTCCAATAGCAACTCTAGAGCTGCTTTGCGCCATTCTCTGGTGTCATCAATGTCAAACTTTAGCATTGGAGACGAGGCATTCTTGTAAGATACGAGAAGTTTTTCGGATAGACATATGGCTGGACCACAGGTATTGTTGTCGGGTTGCTGATAGAAGGTCTTTGGGTCTATTCTGTTGATGTCTGGGCGGATTATATCACCTCTGATTTCCATAACCATAGACAGACACCACCAGACGTTTTTGCCGAGTTCTGTGCCGAGATAGTCATAGTGTTCTTGGTTTTTAGTGCTCCGATTTCTGCATCGTCTATTTTGAAAGTTATATGTAGAATTTGCCCCATCTTCACATGGAGTGTAGCGCATTATGGGCGTTAAACTTCAGGCCTCGATTCTTTGCGTCGATGTTGATGTCATTCAAGCCTTATTGAAGTTCTTTTTCGGTCTTTGAAACCAATGGCCCAATAGGACGACTATCAGAGATTAAGCTGATAAGAACAGATAGTTTTTATTTATCATAAATGTCCATAAAAAAAATACAATGATTACGATGACAGCGCTATACAACATAAAGAGACACAAATTAAACCTATAAAACAAAGTTATACAAGGAAAAGGATTGTTATTCATTTTTCTTTAATCATGCATCCATATTCTTCCAAGATTTTCTCATTGACCAAGCCATTCGGGAAAAATCTAACTTAGCAGCAAAAAACCCATTCGCTTGTTACCAGAGGTTTCTTCAAGATATGATGATATTGATCGGATCTTGATGTAGCGGTGCTTTTGTTGGTATAGATTCTGGTGCATCCATCAATAGCACATTGGAGTGAATTGCAATGAAGCACAAGGATGATGATGGAGTTTTGGAGGGTCGATGGCTTCTCACTGGATGGGACGAATAAAGATGGCCCAGAAGGTCCATACAAACAAAGTGCATTAGATTGGCTGATGGTGGAGTCGATTGGCTGATGGTCAGGTAACAGAGCAGTAGAAAAGCAGGATCCATACATGATGTAATCTGGTGCTAGTACTTGAGTTGATGATGAGATTAGATGTTCCCTTGATTGCTCCTTTCTAGGCCGACCTCCCGTAAATCGCTTCAGACTAGGTTTGGAAAGCTCGTTTCCAGAGGGACCAGAGTATTGATTATTCTCGTCTCGCTGTGACAGCTCTTGCTCCTTCCGAGTCAGTTTGCCGGTTCCTAAAGTAGATTCGGGTGACTCGATCCCGAAGGGACCGGAGAGCACAGTTCTTGTCTTCGGGGGGGGGGGATCTAGGATCCCTAGCCCGGAAGCAAATGCAATCGGTCCAATCGGGACATCTTGAAGTTTTCTTTTGTTTGGTTTTTTTGAGTTGGAAAGGACGCAGAATTTTGTGAGTATTGGTGGTGTGGCAAAACAAACCTGCACCTCCAACGTTGCAATATACTTGATCATCTCTGGCTTTTTTAGGTGAGTTCGGTTACCCTCGTCTCGTTGCGACAGTTCTTGCTCCTACCGAGTCAGTTTCCCGGTTCCTAAAGTAGATTCGGGTGACTCGTGCCCAGAGGGACCGGAGAGTGCACAGTTCTTGTCTTTGCTGATGGATCTAATACCCTTAGCCCGGGAGCTGTCGCATCAAGACGAGGCCACTATCCTCAGCTGGAGATATCTTCTTATTCTTGCTTTCTTTCTTGCACTGATTCTTGTTCATGATAAGATCCTATTTTAATTGAACTTATACAATAAAAAAAGTTCAAAATTACAACAGTTTCAACAAAACCTAGTCAAGTCAAAGGTTAAAATATAATCAAAGATTACAATATATTACAATATCACAGTTTTCCATGTAGCAGTAGAAATCGGTTTTATTGGTTCATCCATCGTTCGAGAAAAATCCAAACATCGGTGTAAAAAACTCAGTTGATGGGTAGAGAGTGATTCCCAATCAAGCCACCGACATATAAATGATAACCTTGCTCTTAAAGAATTGTTGCCTCGTTTAAATATTTTTGCACTTTCTTCTTTGAGGCCATCTGTAAAGCGTTTGTGTTTTTCTCGAATGGGCAGATAATATCAATGAAGCATGCTCGTTTAATTTATGGTCGATTTACATGATATCTTGCTTAGGTTGTTGCCACATTTCGGTATTTAAAGTCGTTTGACGAGAGAATGTCCAATTGTTGTTCATCACCTTTTATTTAGTTTCATGTAAAAGTTTGTCTTGTTCTTATGGTCCAGTGTGCACTTTTTGTCATCTCATACAAATGATATTGAGTCAGCTCTGCCAGAGCCTTGTTAGCATAATGATCAAAGTCTTAAACTTTTTCGAAATCTAGCACCGCAAGACCATACTGCGTAAGCGGGATATGGTTGCATCGAGCAGAGCTTCTGAAGTGTTTTCACACTGTATGAATGTAGGATTTGCTAGGCCCTTTCGATAGAAGTGTTTGTCGATAGATTGCCTATCAGGATACTGCAGTAGCCTGCTCTCTTTGATGATTGTATCTTTGGCGAGTAAAAAATACAAATAGTTAGTATAGGACTAAGTATATTAATCTGGGCTATTCTTGTGAGTGTCCAAAATTCCGGTACTTTTTTCATCCATTCTTCTGTCGAGAAAAATCCAGATTGTCGTCAAAAAACTCAGTCAAAGTGTAGGTCGAATTTTTCCCCAATATGGCATGTAAATCTGTGAGCTGATAGCGGATAACTTTGCATTTCTAGCAGATTCCACGCTTTTTATCAAGAGTCAGCGAATAAATATGATAGAGACGCCTCGGGTTCTTCACCCTTAGATTATACCTAGACTTTATTATTTCTTTTTCGTCATTTTATTGATACGAATAACCTTCTTTTGCGGCTTTGATTATCTTCAGATCCAACTCCCCAAATTCCACTTCGAGTTCTTCCAGATCTACCTTCATGTTCTTGGTATCCATGTTCTGCGGTCTAACTGCTTTGTACACATTTGACATTTTCGCCAGTGCTTCCAAAGCTTTATTGGCATTACGGCGAGACATATTGTTCATGAGGGATGTGATTTCTGATTTCTAGCAGGGCATCTGATGTGTTTTCGCATGCCAAAAATGAGGGGTTCGATAGTCCCTTTCTGTAGAAATATCTGTCGATGGCGTCGCCAACCACTGTTGTAGACTGCCCTTTTCGGTGATGGAACACTGATGATTCAGTGCGGGAATGTATTTTTCAGCATTGTGAGGTTTTTTTGGTAGCTATTTTTGTGGTGTACTGCAAGTCTCGGAGGTGCGCGTTGGTTTCTTCGATATTGGATTGGCTTGTCATGTCGTCTAGGTGTTCGTGAACGAACAGAAGGATGGAGCTCTTCGCGTCCCGCCGAAGTTCGAGCCAAAGTATTTTTCATACAAGGCAGAATTCTTCTGTTATTTCGCGAAAGATCCCTAATGTTGGAATAATTTCGATGGCCATTTCACGGTGCTGTTGAAGCTTTGCCAGTACAAAAATGTCCCATGATTTCATCAATTCTTGATCCATATTCATTGAGTAACGAGGTTCTTGAGGATGTCCGGGCAAGTTCGGTTGCCACTCCCTGTAATCATATAATAGTCACATGGGTACAATAAAAAATAACAATATTATACAAGTCAAATTACTAGTAAAACAGGTAACCTATAAAATGTGTTACAAAGGACTAAGGTATATTAGTCTGGTCTATTTTTGTGAGTGCAGCCAAAATTCCGGTACTTTTTCCTTTCATTCTTCTGTCGAGAAAAATCCAACTTGTCGTCAAAAAACTCAGATGAAGTGTAGGTCGTATTTTTCCCCAATAGTGGCGGTAAGTCTGTGAGCTTGGGTCCTAAGACAACTGATACGTCATCTGGATGTCTATCACAATTAAAGACTTTTCGTCCTGTTTCAAGAGCCATGATGGTACATTTGGAGTTGGGGCTTTAAATTCTTCATCTTTATCCGAATTTTGTGAATATCTATTTATTGAACCAAACATATAAAACAAATCATCAAAAGCATTATCAAGAGAACAATATTTCTTAGTCATTCTTGCCGTCACCGAGTACCCTTCTCTTGCAGCCTCATGATAATTTTTAGCCCAATTTTCATTAAGTCTGCTTCTTCCGTTTCAACTTCAATTTCTTCGAAATTTGCTTCCATGTTCTTACCTTCCCAATGTTGAGGACCAACAAACTTATATACGTGTGCTATTTGTGCCAGCACTACCAGGGCCTTGTTCGCGTTGTGCTCAAAGTTTTCAGCTTTTTCGAAAACTAGCACTGCAAGTCCATACTGTTCATCCCGGATATGGTTGCTTATGTCGAGCAGAGCCTCTGTTGTGTTTTCACACTTTATGAAAGTAGGGTTTGCCAGGCCTTTTCGATAGAAGTACTTGTCGATGGCATTACCAATCAGGATGCTTCTGTATACTGTTCTTTTTGGTAAAGGTAGCTTTGGTGAATCAAGTAGTAGGATGTCGCTATCTTCACTAGTTGATTTCTCTGGTAGTCGTTGTGTGGCTGGTGTTGGCACTTTAAGGCTCGCCAGTCTCTGCGTGGTGGGCTTCGTTTGAGACGTCGTCGCGGTAACCTAGCAGAAGGACGGCGCTTTTCGCGTCCCTACGAGGTTCGAGTCGTCAAATTTTTACATTAGACACGAAGTCTTCTGCTATTTCACTGAAGAATCCAAGTGCAGGAGCAATCTTATTGGCCATCTTAGGATTTCGTTGAAGCTTTGAGAGCACGATGGAGTCCCAGATTCTCATCATTTCTTGATCCAAATTCTTAGAAGCAGTTGTTTGTCGAAAGTTGACAGTAATGTGCTCTGAAGGCGGTTTCTTTTATATGTTCGGATTTGTATCTCTGCGTAGTCCTTGGCGGGAAAATTATTGAAGTTAATTTTTCTTGTATCTATCTTTCCCTTCGAACTTATTAAGGGATAATGTGCACTTTAATTTATATCTGGCTTTTCTCAACGTGCTAGAGGAAGCTAGATTCTCTCAGAACCTCCGTCTTAAAGTTTCGATTGAAGGCAGTCGAAAAAGCAGGTTAAAAACATTTTTCAAAGTGTCCGGTTTTTTGTGCGCCACATAGAGCCGCAAAGGTGCTAGCACCCAGCAAATATATTTTTTAGGATTGCATTTAATCTGTTGATTAAACAAATAACAAAATTTGTGTAAAAAATAAATTAGGGGCTACACCATAAAAAATTGAGAAATATGCGAATTTCAACAATGTCTCCAAACCTGTTAATTTTGTGTACTCTGGGTTTGAGTTCACTATCGGGGTAAGACTATAACGGGTCTGGGTGCGGCACATTTTTAAAGTTGAGAATGTTTAGCAAGAGAATCTGAAGGGCTAGACGCTTCGGAGAAAAGAGAAATCTATCCTAATTTTTAATGCTCTTTCCAATAGTATCTTCCGTTTTGTGCAAATCCTTTTTATGCGAAACTTTTATTAAAAAAATGAGTTGAAAATAGAAAATAGCCGATTCATACCGCATCCGGCATCAGTTTTAGCCCCTATTAGCTAAAACTGGTGCCGGGTGCGGAATGAATTGAATTTTTTCTATTTTCACCTCATTTTCTAATAAAAGTTTCGCATAAAAAATATAAAAAATTAGGGTAGAATTCTCTTTTGTCCGAAGCATCTAGCCCTTCAAAAAAGCCGATTCATACCGCATCAGTTTTAGCCTCCATTTTTCAACAATTTTCTAAGAAAAGTTTCACAGAAAACAGATTTGCATAAAATGGAAGTCATCTTTGAAAAGAGCATAAAAAACTTGGGTAGGTTCCTTTTTTGAAAAACATTCGTAGCCTTAAAAATGTGCCGCGCTCGCATCGTTTTAGTCCTAACCCCACTCTCGTTTCATGAAAAATTTGAATTTTTGAATATAATTTGAATTTTTAGGATTTTTACAAAAATTTTTGCTAAAAAAATAATATCGCCATCGTGTTCCCTATAGCCGAAAATCCCCGAGTACAAAAAATTAGCGGGTTTGGAGACATTTTTGAAATTCGCATATTTTTCAATTTTTAAGGAGTAATAACTTAAATTACAATAAATATTTTAATTTTTACAAAAAATTTTGTTATTTTTTGATTCAATCGATTAAATTCAATTCTAAAAAAATATGGGTGCTAGCATCCACCAATGGGTGCGGGTGCTAACACCCAACTTTTCGAGCCCTGGCGCAACCCTGTTAAAATAAATCTATTTTAGTCATAAGATTTATGGGGTCCCAAAATCGCGATTTTTTCCCCCCCCCCCCCATGTTTTCAACCGTCCAACTCTAAACAAAAACTAACCATCAATTGAAGTGCTTCATGCCATCCGGTTCTGCATCGTGTCCCTGTATTCTCTTAATTTCGTACGTGCCCAATTCGGTGGAGTGGATACCATACATTTTTTTCTTGTTTCTATGCTGGTGCAATTGCGATGAAACACATAGCCAAAAACTTCGTGCCATTATTTTTGGTGCACATCTTTACGCGACGGTGTATTCATTTCCGCTATAAAAGATGGGATTTTAATAAAGTTATTTCTAACAATAAAAAAACGAATAAAATTTCTTTTCGCAACGATTAAAAAAAATTAAAAACTCAAAAATTTTTGGTATGTTAGCGATTCCATAAATGTCAATTTTTCGATTCCATATACTGTGAAATATCTTTAAATGAACACTCCTAGTGGGGTGTCCATTTAAATATAATTTCTCTTTATTTTGCAAGAACGTCAATTTGATATTTTTTTATTTGTGTCTAAAACAACAATAATTACATATCTATTTTAAACTTTTCGCTATTTTAAACTATAAACGTTTTTCTTTCCTAAAAAGTAAGTTACACATTTGCACGCGTCTTGACACGATCGGGACTATTAGCATACAAAGGGTGAAAAACTTTCGCATCTTTTCACCGAAAAGCTGCTATTCAGTGTAAATGCGAAAACTTTCGATTTTTTCACCGAAAAATAGAGCTTTTGTTTTTGTGCTCAAAGATCGAAAACGTTTTTCGTTCATAAAAAGAATTTTAGATTGACCCTGATTCCGAGAAAATTTTTCGATTTTCGCTTCAATATACCCACCACCTTCCCTGAATCAGTGTCAAGGAAGCGTTTTCACGCTTCGGGAATGCGCGCAATCGATTTTTCGCATAAAATTACCCCTAGAAAAGTCATTTTTGCAAAAATTCAAAAAAATTTTTTTGCAAAAAATTGCTCGAAAAATCGCAAAAATCCGGTTTTTTTTGTCCACCCTGTAAATTTCCAACAATTTCTCAGACAGGGTGAAAAAACTGGATTTTATGCGATTTTTAAAATTTGTTCAGAAAACCAATCTATAAGGTGTGTTTTAAATTTTTGTGAAAATTAGCTCAATAAATCACAAAAATCCGGATTTTTTGGTGCCACCTATAACTTTTATAATAAAATGTATATAGAATATGATAAAAAATTCTATGAGAGAAAAAATTATTGTGTGAAAAAAATATGTTAGAGAAAAAAATAAATTATGTGAGAAAAAAAATATTTTGAGAAAAAAATGTGTGAGAAAAAAATGTGTGAGAAAAAAAATATTTGAGAAAAAAATGTGTGAGAAAAAAAATAATGTGAGAAAAAAAATAATTGTGTGAGAAAAAAATGTGTGAGAAAAAAAATAAATTATGTGAGAAAAAAAATAAATTGTGTGAGAAAAAAAATAGGATCCTTAAAAATTTAAGTATATTATATCGCTCTCATCCGAATTCGATCATTTTTGGCCTCACTTTTCCATTTTTAGACCTTTTGTTCAAAACCATTTTTTCTTTCCTAAAATGTCATTTTTCTTCATCTGATCTTTGTTTTTCATCGGAAATAAAACAACCAAAAATTCTAGTCATAAACCAAAATTTATAAGGCCATAAAAATTTATTAGTTCTCATAAGGGTCTCATTTTTGAATGTTTTCTTGTTGTGATTTTTTCTTGATAAAATGTTGTTGGCCCTCCTATTCTTCTCGTTTCTAGCAGTTACGCTTTATTTTTGCTTACGTTACTTATGGGAGCTAATTACTGTGAGCGATATGAAAAATAAGGCTGTTTTTATCACTGGATGTGATAGTGGTTTTGGGCGGTTCTTTGCTATAAAATGTGCTAAAAGCGGAATTCTTACGTTTGCTGGTTGTTTAACTGAAGAGGTAAGAATTGTAATTTTTAATTTTAAAAAATTGGAAATATCTCAATATTCGATTTTTAAATATTTTTCTCTTTTTTTGCAATTCGAAATTTTATAATAACCGATAAATTATTTCAACAATTAGGCTATTGCAAATCAGATAAAAACATTAAATGCAGGTGTAAATTGTTTGGAGTTCGCTAAATTTTGTGAAAACGGCAAATTTTATGAAATTTATTGAAAAATTTAAAAGTTCGAAAAAAATCGAATTTCTCGAAATTTTCAATAAATTTCATGAATTTTGCGATTGTTCACTAAGTCGCCATTTTTTTACAAAATTTCGCGAACTCCATATTTTGCTAAGTTCTATCTCACAGGGTTGACTGTTTCCGAAATTTGCATATTTCAAACCTCGATTATCCGACCATCGATTAGGGTTGACCTCGATTATGCGATCCTCTCGTCAGGGGTTGGATAATCGAGGTTTTCCTAATCGAAGGGAGGGGATCGGATAATAAAGGGTTGACTGTATATGAAATCGACCGATTACGCGCTTCGATTTTATCAAATTACTTATTTTTACTTGTCCGCTTGTCATTTGTCTGCCAGCCCATAAATCAACTTTTTTGACATTTGACCACTAATAATAGCTGAAAAACGAAAAAATTAATTTTTGACCCCAAAAACGAATTTTCCTTGGAGAAAGCTCGACGTCATCTTTTTCAGCATAAAATTCTGCACAATATATGTCAAAATCATCCAAATACAAATGCCATTTTTTTTCCTATTGTGGATAATGATAGAAAAAAATAACCAAAACTCAAAATTTTCGCATTTTTTCATAGGGAGTTAAATTTTCATCCCACAAGTTATATATCATTTTAAAGCTGGTATAATAACAAAATTTTAGGTGCAGTTACTTTTCCAAAGTAGCTTAACTGCTAAAAGATGAAGCCCAAAAACTCGGGTGGGTGTGATGCTTACTCTACATTTGAGGCTTAAAGGGAGTTCAAATTAGGGCCCTTTCTCCAAAAAAAATTTTCTCAAGTGTTGGGCCTCAAATGTCGAGTAACCAGATGTGATACAACAGCTGTATACAACCCAAACGGTATGCAGTCTGCGTGAAATTTTTTCTTACTTTATTAAACTTCCTTTTTAGGGAACAAAAAATTTGGAAGATGAAACTCAGCATCTTCCAGGCAAACTTTATGCTATCTTACTAGACGTCACAAAGGATGAATCCGTCCAAGATGCTTATAATTTTATCATAACTCACATAAAGTTCGGACAAAGTTAATCTTTAGTTGCTATTGAAAATTTTTGAATATCAAAACAAAATGTTACAGAATTATGGGCGATTATAAACAATGCCGGCACAGCAACGAGCTATGGCCCTGTTGAATGGACCTCCATAGAACAGTATAGACAAGCTTTTGACATTAATACGTTGGGGCAGATTAGAGTGATTAAGGTTAGAATTTACACAACAATTCTAACAAAGGACCATCTCAACTGTCAGGTCAAAAACTATTTCAAAATGAATTTTATGTTAAAGAGAACAAAATTTCATCGAAAAACGTGAAACAATTTTCCCCATGAGACACCTTTGTGATTTTCAACCGAGGGACCCTACAGGCCCTCCAGCCATTGTGAGTCAAAAATCGAATTTTCACAACCTGTACCAAAAACGACCAGAACGTGTTTTTCTGACCTAGAAACAGTTTTTAAGTCGATTTAAAGTCGAGCAAAACAAAATCGAATTTAGACCCCTGAAAGTACAATTTTTCCTCAGAAAAAGGTGTCATTTTGTCAGGCGCTTTTATCCATGAAGGCAAAGGTTTGAGGTCAAAGTTAATATATCATAATTTGTGTCGCTTCGCCCCCTAACAGATACAGCAAAACTTATCGAAAAAGCTTTTAATCATAAAAGGTATAAGGCTATCTTTCAGACCCAAAATAACACATTCTGGGCTCCAGATCCACAGGGGCTCCTCACGGGGATAAATTTTTCACATTTTTTATGTATTTTGTGGTGCTCTTCAACATAAAATTCATTTTGACATAGGTTTTTATCTGATAGTTGGAGATGTTCCTCGTAAGGTACGGTTAGGATTTTATCGAGATTTCTAGCAAAATGGACAGAAATGTCGAGTTTTTAGACATTTTTGCCGTTGATAAAAGAGTCTAGAGGAAGAATTTGTTCAACTACGAGTGTATTAGGGAGGATAACAGCGCCTTATAATTGTTCTTATAATGTTTCGAAGCATGGTACAGAGGCTTTTATGGATACACTAAGGTAGCTCCAGGTTTTCGTTGCGATATAATGAAAACAGAGCTTTTTAGATTGGAGCTCAAGCCTCGGGGTATCAAGTGTAGTATTGTTGAACCTGGCTCATTTAAAACACCACTGGCCATAAGGCCTAGATTTTGGATAGATTTGATAGAGAAAACTTGGAATAACTTATCAAAGGATCAAAAAGAAGAATATGGGGAAGAGTTCAAAGATGACTGTAAGCTGAGTTTTTAGTCTATTATAAAAGATCTTCATTCTAAAGAAGAGTGTCTAAATTATTTCTCAATCAACCCTTTCACTATAACCTCTTTTTTAGTAATCTCTATGAGAACAACTGGAGTCCAGACCTATCCTGAAAATTTTGACTATGTGGTAGACAATTATTTTCATGCCATAACTGCCAGATATCCTAGATCTAGATATCAATGCGGCTGGGATGCTATTTTTTATTTTATACCCTTATCATTAGTCTTCCCAACGGAGCTTCAAGATTGGATTCATACAAGGATGAGAGATAAAATTGATGAAAACTTTGCCCGCTGTGTTTCAAACGTTGAAAAAAGATTAATTTTTTACGAGATGTTTGTATTTTTATTAGTGTTGTTCAGTTGTAAATCTACAAATGTAAATTTACGTCAATTTACGTAAAATATGTAAATTATATTTAAGTTTTTCTCTTTGATAAGTTCGACAGCAAGTCAGACAATATAGAATTTTTATTAAACTTTTTTACCTTAAAAATAATTTAAAATTTCTATGTTGTCTGACTTGTTGTCAAACT
>OZJO01020693.1:0-15336 GCA_900406225.1 Acrobeloides nanus
CAAGTTCCATATCTTGGTTTTATTGTGGAAGAATTAGTTGGCCATCTAAAAGCTGGCAATAGACTAAGTCGTCCAGAAGCTGCGGATGAAAAGATCTATGAAATCATGTTGGATTGTTGGAAAGAAGATCCAGAAGAAAGGCCAACGTTTGAAGCTATTACTAGCCGACTTCATGTTATACTTGAAGATGCTACAAAATCATATAACTATGTTGAAAGCAAGGAAGATGAATAAATATTATTTTCTTTGTTAGTGGCTGTTCCTGTAGTAACTACTCCCTGGGGGGGGGGGTTAAAAAAATCGTTTCGCACAGTTTTTATTACTTGTCTCTCCTTTGTAAATTTAAAATTATTTAACGCATCCCCTCCGGGGATGCGTATGTTTGTTTTTAGGGGTTCCTACACCCATTTTTAAGGTTTTTGTCAATATCTTTTTACAGTAAGGCTCTGTCGTTGCATCGCCGAAAAAATTATTTATTTGTGAATCCAGATTTGAGGTTTTATAAAATTCTTGATCATCATATATTTTATGTTTTCTTTCCATTTTTGGAAGCAAGGAATAAAAATAACTATTATCCGTCAAGTATTATATAATCACTTGGGGAAGGGGTGATCCAGCTCTCTTATAGAAACTGGATTAAGACTGCTCATTTTTATTACACATGGGGGAAGGTAAAAATTCTCAAAATTTGGATGTATAATACTTGAACACCCCTTATAAATTTAAAGGAGGTGACAATCATGGCCTAATCTAAGAAAAAAATTTTTCTAAAAAGATCATTTTAGGGGTAAAATAATGCGAGAAATCGATTGCGCGCATAACTAAAGCGTGATAAAGCTTCCCTGACCCTTCAGGAGAAATTTAGATTTTTTTCGACCTTTTTATACTAGTACTTGATTTGAAAAGACGTTTTTCTATTAACAAACCTCGGTGGTGCGGTGACAAAGCAATGGCTTATTGGTCACAAAGGTTGCTGGTTCGAATTCCGCTTGGAACCAATTTTTTTTGCGCAAAGTAAAAATCGAAACTTTTTTTTGCTTTTTCACCCTTCGGCGATGCGCGCAATCGATTTCTCGTATGATTTTACCCCTAAAAATGATTTTTTTAAAATTATTTTCTTGGATTGACACCCCCTTTAATAATATTTTTTAATTCGTTTTATTTTAATTTTTAAAATTAATTTTTGATAAATTTTATTCTTTTTACATTTTATAATTGAAATAAATATGGAGCCAGCAATTTCGTAGACAGAATGATCGGTCTGGCGATTCAGAATCGTTGGGGGTGGGATCATACAAAAATTATATTCATTAAATAAATTCAGACAATATTCATTAAGAAAATTCAAATATTCAGACGATTCATGCTAAGCCGCCACTCCTTAGAACCGCACCCAGGCTTATCGATGTGGCGGCTTGAAAGAGTCGACTGTACTTTAGGAATTAAAAGATTTGTTCTTATATTCATGAAGCTTAGTGCCGGTTGAAATCCTCTTGTTTTCTTTCCGAGTTTTTTGTCCTTCTTAAAGATACATAAGAGTATTATGTAATTATGGAATAAATAAACGCATATATACAATGCTAGTAGAGAGACAAATCTTGTTTGACAAAAAATACGACATGATATATACCAATAATAAATTCCATTTGACATTTTACATCATCTCCTTGTTGTATTTGCAGTGTTCAGCTAAAGATCAGACAGATAATCATCTAGCTAAAAAGTTACCTCAAACAACAACTAGTATTGACTATTATTATTATGACCAGCCTTCAGATTGCGATTGTAGCAATTCTACATTGAATATAAGTAGCGTAAATACTGATGACTCTTACCTAACATTAGTGCCATCAAATGTTTCAAACTTTTGCGCAAATATGAGCTGTTCATGGTCTATTTTTATTGCTTATAATACTTCTAATGATTTCTTAAGAATAAATTTTACATATACTAACTATAAAGTATTCAATAAGGTTAAAATAACAAATTGCAAAAATAATGTTTCTTTGATGTCGTATTCAGTGCCATCAAATTCAGGGTCCATGCTTACATCCTTTTTTCGAACACAAGAAGCTGAAATATGTGTCGCATTTGATTCTTATGGACTATTAGGAAATATCAGTGAAGAATATTGGTCCATAGATTTTATATACATGTTGAATGAAACAAATTTTTCGGTAATACAAGATGTTACAAAATAAATATCCCCTCTCATTATTGAACAGATTTCTATGAGCCTTGATCGTTTCGTGCAAAGTTTTCTGGAATAATTTTATGCGAGAAATTGATTGCGCGCATTTTCGAAGCATGAAAACATCTACTTGACTCTAGTTCGAGCAATTTGCGCTTCAATACACCTTTTTTTTACTCAGGGTAATGGAACTATTTTGAAGTCTTTTCTGAAAATCAAATGAAGGAAAAGAGTATTCTGAAGTATGAATCGATTGCAGGGAATTTTGACAGCTCGAAAATGCGCTCAATCAATTCGTCGCATAAAATTACTTTGGAAAGATGATTTTTAGGAAGGAATCCAAAATAGCACATTTTTCCTGAATCAGAAAAATAGGTGTATTGAATCAAAAATTGCTCGATCAGAGTCAGGCGAATTTTTTTACGATTCAAAAATCTGCGCAATAGATTCCTCGCATAAAATTACCCACGAAAACTTTACTCCAACCGTTCAAGGCTCATAGGAATCTGTTCGATATAGGGGTGCGGTTTATTTTGTAACATCCTGTAATATTAGATAGTTTTATATTATCCAATAGTTAGCGTTGCTAGTCAGATTTGACAGAGGTTGCAAAATTATTGTCTAAAAGTTGCACACGGGCATACGTGAAAAAGGGTGTGGAAGTCACACCCTCTTCGTCGTAAGGGGTCAAAAATCTTGAAAAACATAAGGGTCCCCCCTTACGATAAATACCACTTCGTAATTCGAGTTTGTAAAAGTTGTAAAGGGACTTCGTACGAAGTGGTCGTTTTTCATGACTTTTAGAGACTTAGTACGTAGTGGTCTTTTTTAAAGACTTCGTATTAAGTGGCCGTTTTTAAGTACTTCGTACGAAGTGGTATTTTTAATGACTTCATAAGAAGTGGTCGTTTTCATGACTTTGTACGAAAAAACATAAGGGGGCAGCCTTATGATTTTTCCAAAAATTTATGAAATATTTCTTTAAAAAATCATAAGGGGGGACCCGAGTGGCGCAAAGAAGGGGGGAAGCTTGGTTCTAGGATTTTTTGACAAATTTTTTACGACGAATAATTTTATGACAAATAATTTAGTGACAAATAATTAAGTGACAAATAATTTTTTGACAAATAATTAAGTGACAAATAATTCAGTGACAAATAATTTTATGTCAAAAAAAATAATGACAAATAATTCGGTGACAAAAAAATTTTATGACAAATAATTTGTTGACAATTAATTTTGTGACAAATAATTGCGTGACAAATAATTCAGTGACAAATAATTTTATGAATGGCCTAGGCTTAGGCCTAGGTTTAGGCTTAGGCCTAGGATTAGGCTTAGGCCTAGGCTTAGGCCTAGGCTTAGGCCTAAGCCTAATTATTTGTCAAAAATTATTTGTGACTAAATTATTTGTCATTTAATTATTTGTCACTAAATTATTTGTCTCAATTTATTTGTCACTTAATTATTTGTCACTTAATTATTTGTCACTATTTTATACATTCGGGAAGCTTCCCCCCTCAAATCTGAAAAAATATAAAAATTTTCCTAATGGTCCCCCTTATGTTTTTGCCTAAATTTTTTCAAAAATTATAGTGATCCCCTTTTATAATTTTTCACTAAAAATAATCAAAATTTCCTATTTTTTCACCAAAAAGGTCCAAAATTTCCCATTTTTTCTACAAAAATTGTAAGTTTCTGAGCATTTTCAGCTTAAAAACAAGCATTTCTTAAAACATTTTCGCCTGCAGCGCTGGTTTTTTCGGTGCTAGTAGAGAATAGGTATCCAATGAACCTTTATGTATCCAATGAAATTTTTATGTATCCAATGAAATTTTTATGTATCCAATCAACAAATCCAAATTTATTCGCCAGATTATATAAAATAGAGAGTTTAACAAAATTTATTAATTGCAAGCGATTAAATCAAGAGTTTTCCCATTCTGGATGGAGTAAAGGAGCAACACACTCATGTTTGAGTCAGCCGCTTTTATTTTTTTAGTACTGCCATCGGGCGCTTAAAGCTAAAGTTAATTGTGGTAAATAAAAGTAAGATTACCGAAGAAACAAATGTATTCAACTTTCCAATCTACATAGCTCTGGATTTCGCTGCAAAAATGACTAGCTGTAAATTCATCCCGTGTAACAGTAAATTCGCTATTTTTGAGCGTTACAGTTATGGGAAAGAAATCCTTAAGTGGATCTTCTAAAATCTTACCATAATATACAGATCTACTTAATAAATTTTTCTTACCATGTCTATCAAAAATTGCCTCGAAGGCCTCATCAATTCCTATCCCGATTCCAATTCCTAGGGTTGTTGAAACAAATTCGCGGCAAATTGTATTCCGAATGCATCGCGTGATAATATTTCTGGCGGTACTAATTCTAGACTCTGTGCTCATGATAAGCAAAATGACAAAATAGCGGCAAAAATTCTATGCTGTAAACCAATCATTTTTTGTCTAATTGATTATAAATCGAACTTTACACAGATTTATATAGCCAAGATAGTTGTCTTCTGATCTTCTTTGACCTGTCTAGACGGTGACAGTCATTATCAGTCTTCTGCGATTTGAGTTTCTTATCTTCTTAAACCTGTCTAGACCTTGCATTCGAATCTTATGTCTAGACGGTGACAGTCATCAGTTGTCTGTTATTTGTGTTCTTATCTTCTTAAATCTGTTTAAACTTTGCACTCGAATCTCATGTCTAGACGGTGACAGTAGCTATCAGTTGTCTGTTATTTACGCATATATACACTATCAGGCCATTGGATAATCCAAACAACAAAATTGTTCTATTAGTGCCAGCTATTAGGTGTACTTTGAACACTAGCTGTTTTAAACATTCAATTTGCTCGATGTGGTTTAAAATTTTGGCTTTGTTAGTATTATTTAGTGTGTTATTATCTAAACCAAGGTCAAGAACATCTATATTGCAAGACAACGATGGAGAGATTCAGCCTGTAGGAACTCTATTACAACTAGAAAATCTGAACTATATGACATTGATCAATGATTGCCTAGGACCGGATAGGCCAGATGGTAATGCAGAGATTATATTGCAGTTTAGGGGTCCAATCGACTTTTAAAGGTCCAATTAATAATTTAAGGGTCCGATCAAATTTTGATTAGGCTTATGCTTAGGCTTAAGCCTAGGCCTAAGCCTAAGCCTAGGCTTAGGTCTAGGCTTAGGCCTAGGCTTTTCCTAAGCCTAAGCCTAGACCTAAGCTTAGGCCTAAGCCTAGGCTTAAGTCTAGGCCTAAGCCGAGGCTTAAGCCAAGTATAGACTAAGCATAAGCCTTCTTTGGATCCTTAAAATTACTTTTTGTAGGTGCTGAAACAACTTTAAAATGGTTAGCGAGATATGGTCTCATATCTAACCAGTTCACTTGCCCAACTTGCCAGAATCATCATGCATCTTTACAGCGACGTGCTAATAACCCTGAAAGATACGTATGGAGATGTAACCATTGTAGACTTGCTCACCAAAATGAAGAAGAATCTTCCAATATATTTTCCGTTAGAACAGGGTCTATTTTTTCAAATTCCCATCTATCTACTCATAAAATTCTTCGAATGGCCTATTATTGGTCTGAACATCCATCTAGCAACTTGGCAACAATAATGAAAGAAACAGAAGTTAAAGCTAAAGATACAGTTATTGACTTCTATAACTTTTTCCGTGATCTAACTCAGGGGTGGGCCCAACGAGTACAAACTAATGAGAAATTGGGTGGGTTGGGAATCGTGGTAGAAATTGATGAGACTAAGTATTTTAAGGCTAAGTATAATAGAGGACGCATGCTTAACCGGCAGTACGACTGGGTGTTCGGGATGTTAGAAAGGGGTACCAATAAAGTTAGGCTTTTTAATGTAGCCGATCGTACTGCTGCAACACTTTTGCCTATAATTGCTGACAATATAGAGGCCGGAAGTACCATCATATCTGACGGCTGGTCAGCTTATGGGGGGATAAGAACCCTTCAGCAGCAGTACGACCACCGTTGGGTCAACTATCGCCTTTATTTTGTTGACCCAACTGACCGTCAAGTACACACACAGGGAATTGAAGCTACTTGGGGGGCTTTAAAGACTAGTTTGCGCCATTTGCACGGGACAACCTCCGAACTCCTTCCAACCTATTTATATCAATTCAGGTTTCGTAGGTTTCACGGGGGTAAGAAAATTTTCCAGCATATTTTGGAGGAGATAAGAACCCAATACCCTGTATAATTTTTTCTTTTTTGGATTTCGTTGAATTTGTTAATAAAGTTTCATTGGATACATAAAGTTTCATTGGATACATAAAAATTCATTGGATACATAAAGGTTCATTGGATACCTATTCTCTACTAGCACCGTTTTTTCTTTAACTAAAGTTTTTCACCAAAATTGTTCAATTTTTTCCATTTTTAAACAACAAAATATCCCCAAATTTGGATTTTTTAAACCAAAAATTAGTCATTTTCTGATCATTTTTAGCATATAAATTAGCATTTTTCAAAAAAAATTTTTGCCTGCGGCGCTGGTTTTTGCGTTAACTCAAAGATTTCAACAAAATTTTCGTCGAAAATCTTTTGAGCGTTTTCAGGCTAAAAATATGTTTTCAACAAAAAATTTTCGCGCCTGTAAATTTGTATTGAAACGAAAGGGATTGACCCCGACCGGGATTAGAACATTCAAAATTTCATTTGAAAAAATTGCGAATTTGTTATAAAAATTTTATTGCAAATCGATTGTACTCAAAAAGAGCTATCCAACGAGTGGTCGATGTCCATATTTCGCATTTTGGAAAGCGTGTAAAAAAATAGTATGTTTTTTGTAAATTTTTTGAAAAAATCGAAAAAAATCATAAGGGTCCCTCCTTATGTTTTTGGCCAAAATTTTGAAAATTTTTTGAAAAAAAAACATAAGGGGGAACCAAGGTAAATTTTTGGGCTTTCCCCTCCCCAAACCAAAACCCACTTTGCGCCGCTGGGGGACCCTTATGATTTTTCCAAAATTTTTTGGAATTTTTCGAAAAAATCATAAGGGGGGACCCTTATGTTTCGGACCACTTCGTATTTTGGAGTCTAGGGCCACAGGGGGTTTTTCATGTATGCACACGGGTATGTTTCAAAGATTGAGGTATAACTTTTTATTGAAGCGAAAATTTGATAAGGTGTTTATATAAATATTGTAGCCCAGGTTCCCAGCCTTCACATGAGTGGACAACAAGCTCTCAATTCAATTCCTACTCGGGGTTATGGCCATTACAAAAAACCTTAAAATTTTGGGCAGATCCAGCATGAAAATGACCCTAGCAACATGGATTCGAGTCAAGATTTTTCATTTTTCTGATAGATCTTACTGTCATTTATCAACTCCCAAATGCGCTTAAATGAGCAATTTTTCGTTTCCGACATATGACCATTTTAGTGCTAAAAATGGCCAAATTTAGTAGAAATTGTCAAAAAGGCATGTTTTTGTTAGCATGTAACCTAATAGAAAAATGCTGCTTTATGTGAAATTTTACTTATTCTTGTAATGCCCTATATTGGTGGTAACTATTCCATAAGCAATTAAAGAACCAGTCCACTTTTGAACAAAAATTTTTATAAGACAGTTCACGTTATGGCGATCAACTTTTGCTTTTTTGAAGTAAATTTTAATTCGTTAACCCTTAGGAGATATTTGAGAAAGAATTGCATGAAAAATTTAAACATGTTTGTGTATTTAAGCAAAGGAACTGATGCTGTTAAATTCTTGATTCAAGATCTGTTTATTGAAGAGAATTATTTTAAAAAACCCATTTTTATAAAAATGCTAAATTTTTACATAAAATGACCATTGTAGCAATGTTTTATAATTCATTGAGACGAACAAAATGACACTAAACTTATCCAATTTGAAAATTGATTTGGGTTATTGAAACGAAAATATGATTCAAGTTTTAGTTTCAATAACCGAAACCAATTTTCAAATTGGATAATATTGTTGTCATTTTATTCGCCTTGGCGAGTTATAAAACATTGCTGCAATGCTCATTTTATGTAAAATTTAACATTTTTATAAAAATGGATTTTTAAAAATAATTCGCTTCAATAAACAGACTTTGAATCAGGACTTTTAAACGGCATTAGTCCCTTCGCTTCAATATACAAACACTCTTAAATTTTTCAAGCAATTTCCTTTCTTAAATATCCAGGAAACCATCTCCAACAGGGGGCCTGACAGTTTTTGGCCTGGCAGTTGGAGATGGTTCCTTGTAAGAGTAACGAATTAGAATTTACTTCCAAAGCAAAAGTTGACCGCCATAACGCGAACTTACTTATAAAAATTTTTGTTCAAAAGTGGACTGATCCTTTAAAAAAAAGTATGAACAATTATTTTGAATAACTTCCGCCCGCCTATTTAATGAAACGCTGTGGTCCCTCGTTATTGTAATTTAAATTTTTAGAATATTATATTAAATCAACCAATTAGTATTTTAACGATAATACCATTTACTATACAGGGTGTTCCAGTGAAATAATCCAATTCTATAAATTCGCTAAAAATCGTAGAAAAAAGATTTTCACATGCGGTCTTTTACGAGTTGTTGTTACACCGGGGATATTAGTATAAAAAATAAATTTTAAATTTTAATTTTTACAGAGAAAAGTGGAAAATGCATATTTTGGAATTTTGGAGGTATTTTTGGTCTAGAATCTTTGCAAAAAAGCCAATCATTTTAAAAATACGGATCTAGTTCATTTAACCCCCGCCACTTATCATGCTAAAAAAGTGATTTTTCTTTTAAAGGGGGCATAATATTTATGGTCTATTCTCGAAAAATCGCAAAAATTTTTCCGATTTTCTTCTAAAAACCGACTTTTTCGGGTAATTTCTAGGCGAAAAATCTATTGCGCATTTTCGAAGCGTGAAAAACTAACCTGGAAAGCACCATTTCATAATTTTATGCGGGGGAATTTTTGCGCACATTTTCGACACACAAAAACGACGTCTAGACATCGAAAATGGCAGTTTTTGGTTCAAAAAATAGACTTTTTTCCCTGAATAAGGACCAAGGAAGCGTTTTCTCACTTTGATAATGCACGCAATCGATTCTCCGCATAAAATTAGGCCTAGAAAGGTCCTTTTTAGAAAAAAATTTTTTCTCATTTTTTTCGAGAATACGTCATAAATATTACGCCCCCATCAGTTCAGGAAAAATTTTCGCGTTGAAACGCAATTCTACCCTGATTTTCAGGGTCAAACTTAATTGTTCACGCTTCGAAAATGCGCGCAATCGATTTCGCCTAGAAATTATCCTTAAAAATCGGTTTATAGAAGAAGATCGGAAAATTTTTTTCGATTTTTCGAGAATAGGCCATAAATGTTACGCCCCTTTAAAATCTTTCAGAAATCTTCCCATTAGGGGTTTTTTAGTCGAGGAACACGTTAGTGATCTTATTTTTGGATGAAACCTATAGAAACTGTTGAAAATGCATAAAAATTAAATTATACGAGTGATCTACGTTTTCATTATATTTTTTGTTAACATCTTGCGTTGTTTTCCTTATTTTTGTTTTTTTTCATCCATTCTTATCCCAACGCACACCACCTCCAAAGTTGGTTCACGATGAAAATGAAAAAAACGAATGGTAAATCGATAGTTCCCACTATCCTGAGCAACTTTTATATTGGGTGTTTGGTCAGGCGATCGTTCATTTTCAAGTTCTGTTCAAAAATAGGTTTCCCTTTATAGGGGCTATTTTCNCTCAGGTTCGAATTCATCGTGAGTAACAATTTTTTGCATCTGGAATTAGATAATATTTTTTGAGTTTTTGGGGTCATTTTTTTCGCTTCAATGAGCGAATTGCGACTTCTGACCTACTTTAATCATATTAATATAGCCCCTAGTACGTTATAAACTTGGTCTGGAAAAAATCTGTGACCATCAAGTACCGTCGATTTTTTTATGACCATAAGGGGGTATGTTTATTGAAGAACCCTTATGTTTATTGAAGAACTTGTTTTGAACAGAACTTGAAAATGAACGATCGCCTGACCAAACACCCAATATAAAAGTTGCTCAGGATAGTGGGACCTATCGATTTACCATTCGTTTTTTTCATTTTCATCGTGAACCGATTTTTTCTATATAGTGGAGGTGGTGTGCAACGGTCCTCTTTAGGGCCACTAGAGATGTCATTGCTCATACCCGAAGCATTGCCTCCCTGGAGCACCTCGGATAATACAAAATGATGGACTATCATAAATTTGGTTTAAAAAAAGGTTTTACTTTAACAACAAAAAATTTTTCTGCATTTTCTATAGGGTTTCAATCCAAAAATAATATCACCAACGTGTTTCTCGACTAAAAATCCCTAATGTGAAGGTTTTCGAAAGATTTTAAAAGAAAAATTTTCGACTTTTATAGCTTTATAAGTGATGAGGGTTAAGTGAACTAGCTCCAAAAATACGAAATACATCGGCCAGATAGAAATTTTGGCCGAAAAATTATCTAGAATGTTTTAGACGGGATAGAAAATTCAAAAAGTCAACTTAAAATAGGGTTTTTGAGCTACGGATAAGTTTTTGAATTTTTTATCGCCCGAATTTTGGCTTGAAATGACTTTTAAAAACTTTCTCATTCGTTAATCTCGACAAATAAAATCAATTTGGAGCGCCCTTGAAACTTTTAAATCAATCTTTAAACTCTCAAGAAAGTATCTCTTAAGATCCAGTATCTTGACTTTTCGAAAATATTAGGTTGTTCCATAAGTCTTTGTGGATTTTTTACACGATTTAAGCGACAGATTTTATTTAAGAAAATTTATACCAAAACTAGTCAACAATGTATTCCCCTCCATTATTAACGACGACCTTCCATTTTTCGGGCAATTTTTCGACCCCCCCCTACGGTAGAATCCGTCTTCTTTCGAATCAAACCAATCGCCAAACCATTCTTCCAATTCTTCATCAGTATCAAAGGTTATACCCTTTAAAGGGGAGAACCATTTATATACCGAAGTCGCGTATTTCGTAAAAATGTAATAAATCGATCAAAATTTGACATATAGGTAAAATTTTGCGGGGAATCCAATGGCGATATTATTTTTTCAAAATTCTCTATCATAGGAGTCGAAAAATTGAATTTTAAGTGTTTTCTATGTTTTTTCTATGTTGTCCATGTTGAAAAAATCGAAATTTTCAAAAGTTCGAATTTTCAAAATCGACTTCGCTAACTTTGTTCCCCATATCGAAAAACAGTAGAAAACTCAAAAGAAAAATATTCTAGCCCTCAAAAAACATAGATTTTTAGACCCCAAAAAACATAAATTTTTGAAAAAAGCTCTAAACGACGTCTTTTTATCCTGTTTTTTATTGTTTCTAAGCCAAAAATTATTACAGAAAGCACTTATCTAGGGTAAATTGATGTCGGGGAATCGATTCCCGGTGTTATTTTTCAGTTTTACATCACCCAAGTGTGTTTTGGGGGAAAATCGAGGTTTTTTATACCCCTAAAATGGCTCAAAAATTTGTTTTCCCTGAATCAGGGCTAGAGAAATTTTTTCATGCCTCGAAAATGCGCGCAATCGATTCCCTGACTAGAAAAACCCTAATAGGGTCGAAAATTTCGTCAAAATTCGACTTCTATAACCAAATATCGACATTTTAAAATTGATGATCTAAAAAACCAGCCTAAAAAAAAGAAACCATCGGGAGACAGCGGGAGACGAGTCGATTTCAACAAATGTTGTTTTGATATTAAATACTAAGGGTCTAGTTTTTGTTTTTACAAGGTAGGTTTTGGTAGCTCTCTATATAGCCGATATATAGAGATTTTTCGAGCATAGGCCATTTTCGTTATTTTTGAAAAATCGATATACTTCAAACCATAACATTCGCTCTGGTCATAAAATGTTCAGAAAAATATTTTTTAAGTCTAAACAAATAAGTATAGCTTGAAAAAACTGATTTCCAATAGCTTTTTTGGAGGCAAAATGTCTTATTTATTGAAAAAACAGGTTTTTGAGATACCTACAAAGAACCTAACAAATACCCTATAAAAAATTGTTTTCGATCTAAAATTTTGATGGATTCTGAAAGTCCAACATCAAATCTATAAAACCCACATGTTATCTAAAAAATGATGGTCCGACCATTTTGGTGCATAAATGGTTCCCCCCTTTAAAGTGTTCGACAAAGACAAAAAGGTGAAAATCCGATGGAGCGAGATCGGGAGAGTATGCTGGGTGGGATAGCACCTCCCACCCAAGCTCTTGGATAGCCTCTTTGGTCAATCTGGCAGCGTGTGGTCTTGCGTTGTCGTGTTGCAATATTACTGGGTGTTGACGATCGAAGTATTTTTGTCCAACGACATCGTTTACGCGGCGAAGTTGAGCGCAATAGATATCAGCATTGAGTGTCTGGCCCCGGGGGAGCAATTCCCAGTGTACGACTCGTCTACATTCCACCATACGCACAACATAATCTTGCATTAATGGAGTTCATCCTTGACTTCGGGTTGCGCTTTGCCCCCTTCTTTCTTCACCCAGCTTTTCCGACGTATGAAATTTGCGTATAAACACCATTTTTCATCGCCCGTGATAATTAACAATAGAAATGGTCGGTGTTGACGCCTTGCTTCCCTGTGCCTTTGGAGTAAACCGGCGCATATAGCGGCACGAAGATTTTTGTTGTTTTGGGTCAAATCATGGGGTAACCAAACACCCCACTTTTGAACATATCCGAGCTTTTCCAGGTGATGAGAAACGGTGGCAATGCCGCAGCCGACTTGTTCTGCAAGTTCCCGCACCGTTTGACGGGCGTCGTCCTCGAGTAGAGCTTTGAGTTGGTCTTCATCCGTCTCCACGGGTCTCTCAGAGCGGGGTGCGTCGCCCAGGTCAAAATTGAGGTTCCGAAATTTGTTAAACCAGGTTTGGGCGCTTTTTTCGCTCACAAAACCATCGCCGTAAATGGCATTGATGTTTATTGAGGCTTGTCGAGCATTTACCTCGTGGTTATACTCGTACAAAAGTACGTGTCGGAGATGAGGGTATTTTTCGATTTGACACTCCATTTTCTTTTTGCTAAAAAATTTTTTTTACTGTCTGAAAATAAAAAAGCCCCAAATATAAGTTGTAGATAAAGACGTGATTTTTTTTCATATATGACCTCGCACCATTTCAGAATTTCTTTTGAATGCTTTATCAATTTTAAATGTATCCGTAAAGACTTATGGAACAACCTAATAGTATATAGGGCTGTAAAATAGCCAAAAATTTGGTATTTTTTCATTTTTCTATGTAAAAATTTAAGGTTTTAAATTCTATTTATTTATTAAATATTCCCGGTTTAACAGCTTGCAAAAAGACGGCATGTGAAAATCTTTTTTAAACTATTTTTAGCTAATTTTCGGATTATTTCATTGGGGCACATTATGGAAAGTTATGTTGGTATAAAAGCCGAAACAACTTATGGAACAATAGAACTAGGGGCAATTATGCTTACTGATTCGTTCGATGATAAGCTAGATATAAGTATTTATGATGCTGCAAATATGACAAATTTCACCGATATGAACATAATAACTAAACAAAAATACATACAAATTGCATCAGAAACCGGGTTTCTAACAATATTCATTGAGGGTTATTTAAGTTTATATCAATTTTGTTATCGAAACAAAGAATTGCATTCTGCCAATTGTAACTCAACTGATAATTTAAAATACGCATATCCTTGGAACAAATCCAACAAATTTAGTATAGCAGCTACAGGCATGGGGAATTGTTTATTTTCAATTGTTCCTTTTGCTTCGCAAACTTTGAGTGTTAATGTTAATCTTTACGCAAACGGATACTACGGAGACTACGGATACTATATTCATATTTTGCACATAGTAAGTTTAAATTATGAAGGACCTGGGAAGGTTGATGTTGTCTCAGGATATAACGAAACATACAAGTTGTTTGACTTTTCAAACCAAACTGATAATTTATGGAGTGATACAGTTGTATATGGAGAGCTAATTTCATTTATTATTCCTCCAGATGGAAAACTGTATATTGAATATGAAAACTTAAATTTGGTCAACAAATCAATTCAAGTAAATAATTTATCTTTGCACTGTCTGTTTCAACATGAAAAGAAGTTGGGACTATGTCTATATATCTTTTCTACACATGCACTTTCCCTTTCTTTTAATTCTCTATAAAAAAATTTAAAATATCAATTTTTGAGTTTTTGTTGTTTTTAAAAAAAAGTTTTGCGAGAGAAAATCTAACATTGTTCGAATAGAATTTTTTCTCGTTTTTGCCTTAAAGAAGCAACAGCTCTAGAGAAAAATGATACGCATGGATTTTGATAATTTTTTACAAGTTGTATGAACACATATGTAAGAGACATTCTTCTTTTTTCCAAAAAAAATTCAGAGTCAGATTCTGAACGCTAAGAAAGGACAAAGAAAGTGGTCTCTCCTTATGTCAGAAATTTTGCACCTGTAACAAATGTATTTTAGGTAATTGATAGTTATCACACCGGTGTATTACAATCCTTCGCTTACCTATTGGCTACTTGTCCAAAAAACCTATTGGCTACTTGTGATCAAAACTTTAAACATACAATTAAAAGTAAAAACCTAAATGGACAAATAACCTTTAATATCACAATAGTGTTTGCTGAAATTTCTGTTGGAGGACATTTAATAATTTATAGTGGAGATTATCTTATTCTTAACGTGGAAAATGAAGTAGGTGCTGATTTTCCCTATAATATAAGTTTATTTTAGTATTTAATACAACACAAAACCATACCTCTATTTAATGGAACTGAAGCTATAATCGATTATGATCAGGGAAATAACTATACAAGAGGAGCACTAATTCGATACGAAGGGACGTTTTCTCCTTTTATTGAACCAACACTGGAAATTATAGTCAAAAAATCTTATGTATGGATTATAGTTGTATCGAGCTTACTATTAATTCTGATTATTGCATTGCTAGTTTCTTTCTACTTATATAAAGTTCACAAAGAGCAAATGCGAATGGATTTTATCATAGACCTTATGAAGACCCAAAAACATCTTTCGCCCGAAGAAATCGAAGATCTTAAAGAAAAGCGAGACGAGTTTACAATACCAAAAAAGAAGTTAAAAATCTATTATGA
>OZJO01020698.1:0-10814 GCA_900406225.1 Acrobeloides nanus
AATTGAGCTCTCAAAGATGTATCCTTATTTTAAACTATTGATATTTGGCTATATAAGTCGATTTTTGACGAAATTTTTGACTCTCCTAGGGTTTTTCTATGCGCTGAATACGAATCCGCTGTTATTTTTGTCCTAAACCTCGGGAATATGGTCAAAAAATAGCTTACAATGAAGTACCCTATACGAGGTAAAAACCCCCTTTTGGGGTTTTATAGGGTTCCTTCCCGTGATCAAAATCAAAAAATTCCTTCGGATTCGAAATCCCCATGCCAAAAAAGCCCCAGAGTAAAAAATCAGCCAAATTGGAAAACTTTTTTGAAAATTCGATTTTTTTTACTCCTTGGTTCCTGGAGTAAAAAATCGAATTTTCAAAAATTTCTATAAAGTTGTTCCTCATAAAATTTGGCGAAGAATTGACACCTCGCCTTCGAAATTTGACTGTATAGAAAAAGTTATAGCCGATTTTATGCTATTTTCTACTAAAAGTGGGCTTTTTTTATCGAAAAGTCGATTTTTGACCGCTTAGATTATTTTCCTGAAAAAGTGATGTTCTACAAAGTTGTTCCCCATGAAAAGTATATTTTTTGATAAGTTTGCAGAAAGTCAAAAAACATTAAATTTTTTTTGATAAGTTGGACTGAAAGTTAAACAATCACGACTGACCAAACTGGAAAAAAAGTGGGGACAGGTGGAAAACAGCTGTAAAACGACGTCTTTTTGCATAAAATCACCGTTTTAAAACATGCCGAACAATTTCTGATCATTTTTGGAAAAATATTAAAAAATCAATTTTTTTTATGCCTTACCCTCCCTAAAATATATAGTTCTTTTTTTTGTCAAAGATTTTTTTCTTCTATAAAATTTTTCTAATTGAATTAGGAATTAAAAGAAGAATTGTTTATTGAAACGAAAAAAATTTAAATTCTTTGAAAGAAATTTAAAAATTCTGATATAGTTTGTAGTTTGTATTCAGAGATTAAAAAATTCGACAAAGAATTTAAACTTTTTTGTTTAAATAAACAATTCTTCTTTTAATTCCTGATTCAATTTGAAAAATTTTATAGAAGACAAAAATCTTTGACGAAAAAAGGACTATAATCACGCAAAAACAATTGCTTATGGTGGGAGTCGAACTTGAAGCCTTCTGTATAGAAATGCGTGAGCAAAACTACTGAGCCAAGCAGCACATTTACTATATGTCTATTAAATATATAATAAAGGAAAATAAAAATGGAAAGTTATTTGAAGGCAAACTTTAAAGCATATAAGTGAATTTTTGCAACATCCATTTTTTGTGATCGATAGCTCAATCGATTGCTAATGAGTTATGTAACAACGTGACGGAGCGATTTTTTCGGATATAGAAGAAAATTTTTTTATATCTCAAAAAGTGTCAAAATTCATAGTTTTTGCTAGAAAAATTGCATTTTTTTAAAGTTAAAAAGGAATATCGCTCCGTCACTTTGTTAAATGACTCATTAACAATCGTTTGAAATGAAAATCGGGCAAATGTTTTCTTGCTATAAATCCTCCTTTTCCACTAAATTCAATTATATGCCGCAAAATTTTTCACTTTTTTACTCATTTAAGCCAAATGTCTCTAATTTTTGTCTCTTTTTAATCCATATTGATGACATCTACAAGACTTACTAGTATTTGGCTTTTGGAGCATAATGAATAAAAACAGAATTATTACATTCCTAATGTGAAGTATTGTGCTTGTAACGAATTCTACTTAGATTTTTTTAAATTCAACATAAGTGAGTGAATTTTCAGAAATTTCTTCATCACCATCTGGACGCGGCTTATGCGGGCAGGCGGTTAACGTTGGAAAGCTTTTAGACTAAAAATAGATATGTTTATCATAATAGTATGTATGCCATGTTTAGGACACCCTCAAAATACAGACTTGGATTTGCCTAACCAGCCAAAAGCTAGCTAATTCGATCTAATAAAGCTAGCTATTCGATTTAAAGTTTCTTCAAGAGTAGAAAATATTGCTCGTTGATGGAATATTTTCTGGCATGAAAGTCCCTAATGAGGTTCTCAAGTGTGAAAATGCTAACGCGATTACTGGTGACATTTTTGCTCCATTGGCTTAGAGGAAAATTATGGCTAAAAATATATAAAACTGTATAACTAATGTAAATTTGATTTATGCAATTTTACCTTTGGCAAATGTAAGTATTTGTTTTAATAAATTTTAAAGTTGTGAAATTTTCAAAGCTAAAAATTTTTGAAATTGTCAAAGTTGATAAATTTGTGAAAGTTTCAAGAAATCGAACTTTTTCGTAGTCTCCAAATTGTTAAAAATTAAAGACCTTCTCTATCTCACAGTTAAACACTGGGGTTTATTTATGCCCATTTCTGTCGGCATAAGCCGGTTTACCCGGATTATGGATTATGTCTCCGGATATGGGGGCAAAAAAACCATGAAAAAATATCAATATCTTATCCCGAAGAACGAGTTGTGCAGGCAGAGAAGTCGTGACTTGGCATATTCTTGTAGCAGGACTGGTCAGTGCTAGCACCAGTAGCGCGATGAATGGAAGCGTGTTTATTAGACTTAACATGTTTCTCCCGTTTCCGTTGCTCCTTATTTTTCATATTGTCATAAAAATTAATTTTTTTTGTTTTTATGAATGACAATAACGAAAAATAACACTAAAATCAAAAAGAATCGATAATAACACCAGAATCATGCTATCCATAGCCGATTCCTTATGACACCCATTTGTCATAAAAATTACGAAAAATTTCGTAATTTTTTTCGACTTTTACAAAAAAAAGTCGGAAATATCACCCGAATCGATCACCATATATTCGATTCCTTATGAAACGACACTCATATTGTCACAAAAAGTAATTTTGTTTTTTTATCAAAAATGACAAAAGAGTAGAAAATAAGACGAAAAACAATTACTGACTTTTGCTTCATTATCCTTGGACACCTATATTGCCTTTTTGTAATATAAATTCGAAAATTTTTTATAAAAACCGAAAATACAAAAATAACACTAGATCATGCTCTCTAAACTCTACTCCCTGTGATTAAACTCTACTCATTCTCTGACAAACCTTGCTCTACTTTCTACCATAATCCTTCTCTTACCCTTTTCCTATTCTTTGCACTTGTCATAGATTTTGCACTACCCTTACTCACTGTCCTGACTTCCTATCCCTTACCTATTTATTGTTCTATATCTTTCCTGTCCCTATAATCAAAAATAAAACCAATTGGTACATTTTGGACATCCAATCCATAAGGATTGGATGTCCAAAAATGTATTTTTATTAAAAAATTTTAAAAAAAGGGCTCACTCTTTTGAGCCAAAAAAAAGATTCGACTATTTTCGATCGTCGAGATGCGGCAAACTGAGGTCGAGATCGGCAAGTTCTCAAGACAAGTTTGGAGGATGACCTTGTATGACCTTTCAAGAAAAAGACATAAAATAAATAGCTGTTTCCATAATTTTTCCCTTTGTGCTAAGACTAATGGTAGAAACTCTAAGCAAAATCGAGTAAATTTAGACAAAATTCTACAAAATTTATGCAATATCTAGACAAAATCTATAAGAAAGATGAATGGATGACTATGTAAATTTTATCTAAAAAATTCTTAAAAGAAAGATCAAGTGATGATTATGTAAATTTTATTTGATTTAAGGGGATACGTCTCTATTTAAGGGGTGTAACCCCTTAAATATTCAATTTTTACAAATATTTTTGTTAATAAATATATTTCCATCTTATTCCCTATAGTCAAAACCCCCGAGTACAACAAATTAGCCTATTTGAAGCATGAACTCATATATAATCTATAGTCTCTAATACCGGTTATTTTAATTTATTGACTTGAAGTACTGGATTTTGTAACGATAAGCAATGTACAGATATACATGTAACATAAATTTACATTAAATTTATTAATTTATACTTGAATTTCATTTTCAAACACATGAACAAATGTATGCTGCATAAAGTTCATTAATTATCTTGAACTTTCGCCAATACATGCGCAATATGATAAGTGATACTGCGTTTGCTGAACCAATCAATCGTTTTCTCTCTAAATTTCATGGGAATCCATATCGTTCCCCAATCTAGGGTAATAATGGCTAATCTAGGATTCAAATTATTTAAAATATCTTTCTCTCTATTTGGTTGCTAAATTCTGTTCGATATATATACATTTTCATTTCAATAATTTTATTTTCGGCTTTATAAACTAGTTCTTGTATTTCTATTATGTGCTCTAATAACGGGTATTTTCCATTTCGATTTAATGATACAATCAATTTGCAAAATTCACAGAGTACATCACGCACTAATGATCATGGTTATAAGAATTCGGAACATTTTAGAGCAAACAGGACGAAATTTATTGTTTAGTATCTCTAGGTGAATGAATAAAGCATTGTTCGGTGACTCGAGACTCCAATTTTGTATGAGAACGAAACTCTTTTCCTATATATTGTCTTGCTTCATGAAGTATGCGAGAAATATCATGTCCATATTCGTTATCAATAAGTTTCACCGTTTGGGTTCATTAAGAATATCAAATAAATCATCAAATGCCTATTTTGATATATATAAGGCGTGTACCATCACTTCGTCGATTCCGTCACTTAGTCTAATCATCACTTATTCGACACGTCACTTGTCGACACGTCACTTGGTCGACACGTCACTTAGTCAAACGTCATTTAGTCAACCACGTCATTTGGTCGACTACGTCACTTGATCAATTTGTCTCTGTTACTTCGTCAATTGCGACACTTAGTCGACCCATTACTTGGCCGATACGTCAATTAGTCAATCGCCAATTGATCGACTAAGTCACATGTTTGATAAATTTGTCGACTTCGTAAATTCATTAAAAAAATTTAAAATACCAAAATTTCATTAAGAATTCCAAAAATTTCCATTTTCGTCAAAAATTGTCATTTTCTAAGAAAAAAGATCTCCAAATTGTTTGAAATTTTGTATTGAAGGGTTTTTGACATGGAAAACACGAATCTGTAGTGCTGTTGACTCATGCTCTGACTATGCATGGTTCGAATCTTACCTGAGTCTTGCACAAAATTATAGCAATTTTTTTTCAACTTTTCACCTAGATATCTCGTGATAGAAAGATTTATGTATGAAATTATATATATATTCTTAATATACTTTTTTACTAAAAAGCTAATCCGTTGGGTATGACTTCCCGCCAATAGAACATTTTGCCCGTTATGGAATCCGCATCCGCATTGAAGTGGAAGCGTGACATCTCAACTTGCTCACGAACTAAAAACATAATTTTTTTGAAAATAGCATTTTTCTTAATAAAATTTCAAAATTCAACAAAAATAATTTTATATGTTTACCTTGGCGGCAAAGATTTATATTGCCAATGGCGAGTAACTTGGCCCTTGGACGGGAACTCCCATTGTTTCTAACAACCAAGTCCAATAGGTCAATACTTTCCAAAATGTCTGGACTGCCTCGTATCTGGTCGTCCAATTTCAAATCCAAAAAATTTATGTGTGCAAATACCATTCTTATTTTGGGTCCCTGTCTACCCTGCTTGCCGACGCATGATATTTGTATATTTAAATTTATTTTTCTTACATGATACAAATCGGACAAAGGCTGAGACGTGCTGGTTGATACCTGGATTTGCCGGCCAAAGGAAGAGACAAGTTGATATTGCCGGCCAGAGGTTGTTGGTGGACTACCTCCTGCGGGACTGGGACAACCAAGGGCTGGGAAAAGTTGACCACTACAATGCTACCACCAATAGCAGCAACAGCCTAAATATATTAAGTATAACAAAAATTTTAGGCAAAAATTCCTTATTTGCCTATACATATTTTTAATAATATTGCAAAAAATTTTTACCTGCACTAAATCATTATTCAAATTCATTTTAAAGAATAGTTATAGTTGAAGTATCAGTAGAGTAGAATTCCTAAAAAAATAAATTTAAGACTAAAAAATCAATAAAAAGCCAAGCGGCTGATAAATGTTCAAATGTTTGCATTGATTAGGCATATGTAATGATACTGCCTAGGCAAAAACAAATGATGATGGACAGATTGATTAAAAGCTAAAACATCGAAAAGTCCATCCTCTTCTTTTCTACAGTCCTTTCGGAAACTAATCTGCATAGTACTGCAAACAACTCACAAATAAGTTGCAGAAAAAACTATAGATAAAAAATCAATAAATAAAAAGTTTATTTTAGAATTAAAAAGGCCGAAACTAAATCAATCTTAGAAAAAAAATCAATAATCAAATAAAAAAGTTAAGAAAGGTTTAAGAATAAAAATAGCCTAAGGCTGAACAATATTTTCATAAGCTCAAAAATATCTTAAAAACAAAGCCAATATGAAAGTGC
This sequence comes from Acrobeloides nanus, assembly GCA_900406225.1. Lineage (NCBI taxonomy): Eukaryota > Metazoa > Nematoda > Chromadorea > Rhabditida > Cephalobidae > Acrobeloides > Acrobeloides nanus. The sequence goes on from OZJO01020698.1 coordinate 6,383, forward strand.
TGTAAGTCTTGTGGCAATCAATTTTGAGCCTCAGTTGCCAAGTTCGGAAGATTTTCAGAATGAACATTACGGCGCAATTGACTAGTTAAAACCGTATGACTTTAAAATAATTTTATAGATTTTTTTAAATTTTAAAATTTCAAAATTAAATATTTTAAATATTTCTTACCAATTGAGTCACGATAAGCCTTACGGGCCAATCTGTCAATAGCCGAAGGAGTACCGCTAACGTGCTCTTGGGCTACAAATTTTTCGTTTAATTTTTTCAAAAAATTTTTTGTCCCCTACCACTAGGTTCGAGAACGGAAGGGTTGTGAGGGGAATATCTTCGAAGTCTCCAGCACTAGTCGAAGCCGTACTCTCAGAGAGAATGTAGGCAGCGGGAGGAGAACCAACATTTGGACCCACATTGTCATAGGCAGTTGAGTCATTGTGCATTAGCCAAACGGAGGGATAGAGATCAAGGGAAAATCTTACCTGGGGAGTCATATTGGCCATTAATTGTAACTGGATTAGGTATGCTTTTATCAGATCACTTTATATCTTATAGTAATTGTCCTCAATCGTCGGATAAACATAATCATTCGAGATATCAATAAAGCTTCTTTTAGATATCATTGATATTCCGTAGCCTTGAGATTGCGGAGAGATCAAAATACGAAATGGGAGCCACATGAGCGGCGGCGATGAACTTCAAATTTCTAGTTTACGACTTGGTTTCTGGTACGAACTCTTGACAAGACTATCGAATTTTGTTTTGTTTGCGACAAATGCGTCCAAAAATTGTCACCAATCAACATTCAATATAACAGGAAGAATAATATCATCAGTCTAAGAGGGATCTCAGGCGGCTACTGGAGCTCGACCGCCGTTTTCCGATGAATTTGGTCTTTGTTGACTACGTAAACCGCTATACCGCACCGTGGATTCACGACGAGAATAAAAATTTATCATTTTTACGAAAAAAGTTTTTTATCCCAAATGGTCGCAAAATGCACCTCCTTTAAGATCCTTCATTTCAACCTTTTCTACATTCTGAGTTTAAATTTGATATTTGAAGTTTTATTTTTTATGTTAAAATATTTTAATTTTGGAATCTGGGCTGATGATGGACAATTTAAAAGAGAAACTTGGAATGTTTATGATCGTGTCCTTACGGGTTGGTTTTTTTTGTTTAATCATAGTTTTCTTAAATGCATATTTTAGCCGTTATGAAGACAAATTTTTCGGAAGGGCTTCCACTACATAATCAATTCGTATGGGCAACGATCCAAATTCGGCTTTCTAATGAATTTCAATTTATTTGATTATGCTATTTAGCGCTTGAATTTTTTGCGGATTTTCGAAATCCTGGTTACGACATTGATCGAGGGGCAGCGTCGTATTTTTTCTAGAAGTGGGTGATTTTCAGGGAGAATTGGGTACTTTTTGAAATTTTTGTATTCCCCGAAAAGTAAAATTTTTCAGATTTGGGGGAATTTTCCTGCGACGCTGTCGAAGGCTCAGCCTCTTCTCTATTAGCAACGTTTTTATTTTTTTCCTATGTGGTGCTCGCCGAAAATCTTTCTCTTGTTCGGTAATTTTTAATTCTGCTATATCTTCATCCCTATTTTCAGCTTGATTCCTCCATTCAAGTGGTTGATTTGGATCTTCTACTCGTTCTTCTTCATTCCCTTGTCTGCAGGAAAATAATTATTCAATAAATTTTGACTGATTGTAAAAGCAGAATTTTCAACCAAATTACCCCTATAAAGATTATTCTTAAAAAACTTTCCCCTCTTTAGACTAAAATTTTTGCAATATATTAAATTATTTTTGTATACTTATGATTTATGGTCTCCAATTTTATTTTTAAGCACTTCAATGATGTTAGCACCAGAATGACGAGAGCCAATAAGTCTTCCCTTTACTGGATATATATCTTGGCGGAAGCCGTCATTTTTATTAACAGCAAAATTTTCAGAGTCGGCAATTCTGATATTCGATTATGTTTGTGCCTACTGCAATAATCACTCTGTTATTATTTTGGCTCATTAATTTTTTTATCATCGATTTCATTTTTCTTTTGTTTTTATTTTTCAGCTTATCCATTAGATGGTTGGATTTACATAACAAGAAACAGGTACATCAAAGTTATTCTACAATGTCTCAATCTATCATTTGTCCTCCTTGTTTTGGTCTTCAAAATGTGGATAGGTAGATGCTAGACAAATTACCTCACCATGAGACGCACTCAGAAAATGGCTAAGTCAGAGAAGAAAGTTGCAAATGTGGCCATGGAGTTAAAACGTCGTCAAGAAAAAATATCTATTCCTCGTATTGGCTTCTATTATAACAATTTCCAGGTTAGCGGCATCCCGAGTAACAATGACGGATTCAACCAACTCACTCGAACAAAGCAAAAATTAGGGAGGGGACTGAAATAAATTTTTTAAAATTATTACTGATTTGTTTTTATATATGTTTTTTGTTTTAGTTTAGATATGAGCTTCAAAAGCAAAACAAACGCCGCGTTTCTTTGCGCTGCCTCCTATTCATTTCCTCTCCTCTGACACTTGAAATTTTAATATGAGATTTATATCCCGAATTCAAGTTCTCGAATTCGGTATGGATCTCGCCCGAAGGTTTAGATCCGATAGAACATATTATAGGTTATAGGAAATTCAAGCTCAATAACAGAACTTAGAACAAAAAACTTTCAAAATAACCTTGCGCCAGAATAAGTCTTCCTAGTGTTAACAAAGTGTTATTTAGTTGTATAGTTGTACAATACAAATAAACATTTTTTTAATTATTCATCCCCATTGGGTGGCGCCACTCAAAGTAGCTCCAAAGGAAAATATTCAACATGTGCCGGACGGCTGACGGATAGCATGTAAATTAAGTACGGCAAATCTGAATAAGTGAGAATAATATTGTGCCTTGCATAATAATACTGTGCAATGATGATTCGCATAAATCCCCGAAATGCCATTAAATTGCGCGACCCTGTATAAATAAGGCCGGAAAATTTCACATATTGATTCCGCTCATTTAGGTGCGTTGTCTCAAGTCGTACACACTTTAGAAAAGCAATGGCTTGTTCGCGAATTTTGCCATCATATAGCTTTGCATATAGCTCCTCTCGAGAACATTGTAGCACCGCGGCAAGATTATCAACGAGTGTTTTGCCTCTTCTTCTAGACTGCTGCGGCATTGCCATCACAACTGCCATGGTGGAAATTCAAACACGACTAGTGGTGAGGAAGGAACAACTGACTGCGGCACATGGTTCAAATCGGCGGCATTGTGGTGCGGCCCCGCTGAAGGAGGAGAATTGTTGTGGGGCTTTTGAATAATAACATATTTACAAAATTACAAACAAAAATCAAAATTATATTTTCGAAATGCCATTCTCTCAATTAATATTAAATTTTTTTGTATGCTTTATTTTTCCAAAATTTTCTAATATAAAAAATAAATCTCGCGAGTTAAAAAACAATTTTTATGTTAGCAAAAATCATCTGTTAGTAAAAATTATCTTTTTCTTTAGTTACTTCTTATATTTCTGTGCTAAAATAACGATGTTTTTCAAATACGGCCGTATTGAAGTACTTGGTAACTCTGCACATCAAGTTACTTATTTTTTTATTATATAAAATGATATGCCGTCTACTTCCAGTTTGTTTGGGACTAGCTCGGCTATTCCACCATTTATAATGTCATCTATATTCGCTTCGTATATTTCATCTGTAGGCGTTATGTTCTGGATTCTTCTTTCAATCGTTGCATCAACAAGTTCAGTTTTTCAATCATCAACAGGCGGCCCTTTTTTATCTTTTATTGTGTAGTCGCCCTTGACTTTGAAAAACATCTGTATTGTGTGACAATATTTCTTGTGCTTGTTATTCCCGCTCGAACATTGGCATTGTAAGAAATGATTGAAAGCATTATTCGGAATGAGAATCCAGAAAGGTTGAATAACTTACGCTTAAACCTAAAATCAATAATGTAAATCCAATTTTTTTATTTTGAATTTTTGAACTCAGCCCATAATTTCGAGACACTATAACTTATCACAAATCATTCCTAGAATGTATACAAATTGAGTGAATATTTGATATAAAATCGCCGAGGCTATTCAGTTCATCAAGATATGCGATAAGATTCAGTTCATCAAGATATGCGCTTTTTGTGATAAAAATCTACAATAAGTATAAAACAAATATTCATAAAACTTTTAGACAAAAAAAATTGCCAGCAACAAGATAACTCTAACTATGATCAAAAATGTACAGATAAAATCAAGTTTTGCTATGAAAAAATACTAGAACACATGGTCAACAAGTATGCACAAGTGATAAAAATTGATTTTGTCGTTTAAAATATACGAGCCTTTGAAATTTGGAATATTTTTTATGCTAACATATAAGCAAAGTATGCTTCCTTAAGG